>JAOPJL010000112.1:2265221-2275321 GCA_027123545.1 Trisopterus esmarkii
TTTATTATTATTATGAATATAATATTTCAGATCACTTTGTATTGTGTCTCCAGAAGATACATTAGTGTTAACATGTAAGGATGGGCCTATTAGATAAGGATACACTTGGCATGGACACACATGCACAGACACACACAGACACACATGTGGTCTTTAATGCTGCTCCTTCAGACCACGGAGAACATGATGTTAATACAGCCACGTCTGCTCGATGTACATGGACGGAGGTGCCACCACATACAAACATTCAAGTTTGGTTAGACTTGAACAGGATGTGATGGAAAGGATGATAATGAAATGATAAGGCTAATTTAATAATCAAAATGTTTTTATTTTTATTTGGGACGTGGTGGGAGACTGAGGTGGCTGAAGAAGTTTTCTTTCTATTGAGTGTTAATAACGGCACAGAGCTAGCAGATGTTGCTGTCTTAGTACCTCAATTGCTATCCACAATTTATTTGATGTCGGTCATAAAAGGAATGATGAACACACACTGTGCATGAGCCATGGGTTGTGCTCTTTTTTATTTTATTAATGCTGTGCAGATGTTGTATTGTGTGTTGTGTAAAGCGCATATTCACAGCTTTTGCACAGCAATAAACACCCATGCACTACACAGATGTGCTCTTTTGTAAAAATATATTATAATAATACAATTATGGCAATGCTTTATTTGTATTAATTGAATTTGATTACATTATTCGTTCTCTTATAAATAAATGACAAATAAATGTCCCATTGAATCCCTGTGTGATGGAACTAGGTTTATCGTTGTTTATCGTGGTTCCAGAATCCATAATATGTGATAAATGCTAAATGTACTATTATAGCTTTTGAATAAATCTAAAAATAATATAATCACAGTCATAGCATTTCAATTGTTTTCAATGTACTGTAAATTTTTTTTAATGTACAGGAAAGTCTATTTAGACATCATCTATTTACAGCTATATACACTGTATATATAAGAAGATGTTTAAATAGACATTCCTATATATATATATATATACAGTATATATATATATATATGTGTAACGCGCCTACTGAGTGGAACTGGACTAAAGTGATATTTTAATCCAAGGGGTCTCTAGGAAGCGTCTCATAGTCAATTAGTGTTACCTGGCTGCAGCATCTTGTTTAGGCAAACTGAATGGCTCATTATTTCTTCTGAAGCTGCGCACACACATCTGCTTCTGCACACCACTGTAAATACCTTCATGTCCACTTCACACCCGGCTCTCACTTTCCTCTCCCCTTTCTTTGCCGTACATCAAACACAACCTTGCGTACGCATTCATTATTTCTCCCCCCCTGTTAATACCATTTGCATTACCCTCCAACATTGTGCTGTCTTCATTCTGACTCCATGAGTCTCCTCATCGTCCTCTTCAGCTCCTCTTCTTCTGCCCTCTCTTTCAGTCTCTCTCTCTACCCCTTCTTCCACCTTACCGCCCATCCCCCAATCACCAGCTCCACCTCCACTGTCATCATCACCACCTTTCCTCCTCCTTCGCTTCTTCCCTGGCTCATCCATCTGTTCCTCTCACCGCTACTCCTGGTGTCTATTTCATGCCCCCACCCCCGCCAGACACACGTGCACACACACACACGTGCGTGCACATACACACTTGCATCCCTAGAGGCCCAGCTTGTTTACGCTGCCTTTTCTTCGCTTTCTGCAGCTCCGATGGTAATCTTTCTTTCAAATATTTGTTTCTTCCATCTCCCCATTTTCCTTTCTTTGGTGTGTGTCTCTATATGTGTACACAGAAGTGCGCGCACACACACACACACCCATACCTATATCTCATTTTATCCCGAAGAACATTCTTCCCAACCGCACTTTTGAGGCGGTTCCTCAGGCCTCACTATAATACTGAAGCCATCTTCAGTACAGTTTGTACTGAGTTTGACCAGCAGCCATCACCTCTTCCTACTGCCATTAAAGCCATAGTAGTAAGTAGGGTACTGTACTTAAAAGCTTACTCAAGGGGAAAATCTAAAGACCACTCAAGCTTTAAAATGTACATTTCCTGCAAAAAGGGGTGTTGTTTATCTGTTCTGTTATCAAGAAAATACACAACATAAAATAACAAAAACGCTTATTTATCTAATTTGATGGAAATCATGATGCTTCCACCTGCGATTTATGGAAAAGACAAAGTTTAATTATATTGACCATATGGTTTATTATGGTGTATTGTGGCCTTTGTATTGTTACTGTTGATAAGGTTGCATAAACATTTACAGAATACCAAAATGACCCATTTGTTTAACAATTATTAGGACATCACCTCACTCTATGCTCCTTCCAATTCTGACTAAATGATGTTGATGGTGATGAGGATGATGGTGGTAAGGATGATGATGATAATGATAGTGATCTGACCTGACCTGTATTGTCCTCAAATAATTACTTCAGGGAAAATTGCTTGCAACGAGGATATGATTAGATACACCCACCTATATGCATTTCCACTGTCAAACACCATTTCCCTGATTAACCTGGGAAAGATGTTTACAGCGGGATAGTGAGGAGATATAGCTATCCCAGTGGCGGACATCATAGTGTCTGTATAACCACTCTCTCTGTGTTGGTGTCCACGGCCATGTGGCACCTAGGCTGACAAATCAGAGTTTCAATTAATATGGAAAGTCTGATTTCCAACAAGCTCAAATCTGGGTGAGCGCTGTGTTTCTTTCTTCCGCCTCATGTTTGTTTTGAACAATCATGTTGAAGGAGGCGGGATCTGTTACAAATAGCTGACAAACACAGGACTAGTAAACTGAAAGCTTGATCTACTCGCGCCAAATGAGCTTTTTCGGTAGAATATAGCCATAACGAAACACGAAAAAGTAAATAACTTCACCCTTTTCTGTTGTTGGTTTCTGGCCCAGTGTGCCGTCTCCCCCCAGTAGAACTGCTATAACATAGGAGGACTGCTGGGGCCAAGATTAGTTGGAACCCAACAAGCAAATATTAGTCACACATTCTGCCCAAACCACAGTTTGTTCTGCAAAGGCCATGAAGAGAACGTGCCGTTCATTCCAGACTCGAGTGTGTTCTTAGTTTGTTAGTTGGTGTGTGTGTGTGTATACATGTGTGGGTGTGGCTTCTCAGTGTGTTTGTGTGTGTGTGTGTGTGTGCTGCTTCCGTGTATTATTCATATTTCCTGAGTGATCATTCGATCATGGCCCCAAAATAATGAATGTGTGTCCAGAAGAGATCATGTTTGCGTCCCGTTGGGAGGTGACCATACGACCACACAGAGACACGGAGGCAGCTCATAAAACAAAGATCAATGAAGCATGACCATCGTCAATACAGACACCCATCCCCCACCACCAACCACCACCTCCCCACCGGGGCTACTGGGTTCTGGGACAAAAAATTAGATCTCAGCCGTGTCCTGTAACCGTGGCCCCGGTCCAGGCGGACGGGATTGGAAATGACGCTGATTGAAAATTAATCCAATTCCTGTGACCTGACCTCCCCTGGATCCTGGGCATCTGCCCCAATCCTCCCAAACACACACACACACACACACCGCTGATAACTGAAAATAATTGCGTTGTTGCCAACAGGTCAACCTGACTCAGAGACTAGCAGTCACCACCGAACACATCTTGTTCTGTAACAATGAAATCAACGCAAATACACATAAAACAATCCATTTCATGCCTTACATGTGCATGTGATGTATTGAAATGTTCAGGAATCATATGGAGCCAAGTTGACATCAACAGAAATCAACATCCTACAAGTATAACCACCAATAATGAACTACTAATATAACTGTCAAAGGCAAATAATTTGAATTGAATGCAGAGTCACAGGCTCAATCTGCCTGAATGATCGATAAGCTAATATTGCTATTTCTCTTTTTATGAAATTATACTTGGAACACTTGTTTTCTGTTCTTTCGCTTTAAATTGGGCAGTAATGACGCACGAAAGTCAGCTGCAAAAACAAGGGTCTGTGTTATTTTTACCACCAAAACAAGAGTTCCTCATTCCTCATGTGTCTCACAACAAGGTCTGCACGGTTTTGCTAGATCCCTCTTTTCTCTGTTCAACGTCAGAGCTCTCTCTCATAATCTCCCAATCTGTGTTGGGTTAACACACATAATTATTCAGTTTTAATCTACCTTGAAGCCCTGCCAGTGTATGGATATTCATGTAGAAGTGTTGTATGTATCTAGAACCAGGGAATTTAACCATGAATATCCCTTAAATATGATCTAATTGTTTACAGCTACACATTATAATAACCCTCAGTCATTAGTAATTGGTATTCTTTTGGGTGACGAATAACTAACCATTAACAAAACATTAATATGCATTTGTAGATATTTAGGTGTGATGTGAGAGGACACCTATTATGGCGGCAGGTGTGTGATGGAAAGACCAGCCTCCCAGTCGACTGTACCAACTGGTAGGTTGGTCGACACTTACATGTCCATGCTGTTTTTATAAAAAAAATAGTTTCTGGTAATCATTTCGTAGTTTTCTGAATGAGGCACCTTTTGGTTTAGCGTCTGTAATTCTATAAATAGGGATATTCATTGGCGATACTCTGGCATGAGAGGACTCAAGAGAGTTGTCGAACTGTAAATTGTTAAATCAACATAAATATACCATAAGGCTGATGAAAACATCGTCAAGCATGAGAAATGGTGTGCTTCAAACGCAACATTTCCCCAAAATGACAAATCTTTTCACAACGGACTACTACACAATGAACAAAAAAGAAACATTACTGCCAACCTAATAAATAATATTCCAATGCCCACTGCTTCCAAAATGGCGGTGGATATTGCTATGTGACATCAAATTATGCAAACCTTTAAAATCCCTTATTTGTTTCTAAAATTCAGCATGTCTTTATTTATGACATTTGCCTCAATACAGTCCGCAGCTGGGTGAATGGACCGATGTTTAGTTGTGGATTGAATCTAGCACGCCCAGAAATCCAAAACTTACCCACACAGAAAACTAAGTCATCAATGAAATAGAAAAAAATTTAAACATACGCAGATGTCGACCATACCTCCCTAGGACGATCTTTGTTGGTGAGCAGATATGCATTTAAAATGAAGAGGGAAAAACAAGGCCAGTTGGGACTTCCTATGTTTCATTTTCCATTTTCTCACAGACTTGTTTTTATTTGTGGTGATGCCCAGCTTGCTTCCCTCTCCTCCTGTGGCGAAGGGCTTTTTTGTTTATGTGAGTGAAGTTTGGTTCTGTTCTCAGTTTTTAGGCTTTTTCCACTTTCTGGCAGACAGCCAGGAGTAATAACGACAGAAACCAGGAGAGAGAGAAAGAGAGCTCTAGTTCAAATGATTAGCAGCGCTCAATCTGTCATTAGCTGGGCTAACAGCTGACGTATTTTTATTAAAAAACCGTCTTTGATGTGCTCATCCAAGAAGATTCACCCTATATTGATGTTGTCTCTTGGTTGTGTTTTTTTTTTTTTCCTTTGGTGTGGCTTTGAGGAACGGTTTACTCACCAAATGTCTCACTCACAAAGACCACAGATCCCAGAGTGCTTGAAGTGTACTTTGGCTTCCATCTATACCTTTGTAATTACAGCAGATCTATTAGTGGTCCTACATGCAGTTCTCTATGGAGTGAATTTAGTGCCGATATTACTTACATATATTTAAAACATCCACACATGTGAATAAAGTTTTGTGACGTGAAAACATAAATGATTAACTTGTTAGCAAATCATATTCACGTCTGTGAATATTTATCCACAAATGAAAATAGTCTGACTGTTAAACCTTTCATGTGAGTTGCGGATCTGCTTTCGCATATTTGACAATCTACATTTTTGGATACAATCTCCTGTGGAGTGACAAATCTTTTTGCCACAATTTTTCTGCGACTACAGAGAAATAAATTCATAAATGTATCCACTAATCAGAAGCCAGGTTTGTTATAGCCAATCAGAACATACATTTGTGACATCCAATCGGCCAGAGCCACTTCGAGACTAGCAACAGCAGCAGCATGAGGATGTTAAGTGTATTACGTAAGGTAATCCCTTGCAAATAACTGGAATTTGGTGTTGGACTTGGTTTTCTGTGGTGCATGGGGATGCTCCAATCCCTCTGAGAAAGGAGTACTGAAGTTCGGTTTCCCTTCTGACACTGTGAGGAAAAAGAGCAATTAAAACTATAATCTATGATAACATTGACAAAACATACGTGGGGTAATTATATTCAAACACTGCATTTGCATTTTTTCACTTAAAAAGACCACACCATTGGCAAGCTTAATGTTTGGTTTATTCAAAAGAAGGAACTGGAAATGGCTTGACCCATCCAGGGAGTTGAGACTCCTTAGGTGCAGGGTTAGGGTGTCTCATTGCAAGAAGTCTTCAGGCTCCTTTGAAACCCCTTGGAGCCCTGGTGCTGAAAGAGAAGGAGAGGGAGAAAAAGACAGAGGAGAAAGGTTAGACACATCTATTTAGGCTTGAACGATAAATTGCCTTGGGAGATGAGGTTGGGTCTTTGTACCCCAACTTAAGTTACGGAATGTTATTAATTGTGATCTTCAACAGCTTTACTGCTGATGGTCAACAAAGTATAACAAGTGGCATCAGTTACTGATGTGATATGAAGTTGCAGAAAGTTGTTGGTTACTTATGGTTACTTATATACACTATTAAGATTACCCACACATACAGTAATAGAATACATGTTTACTGTGATTACAAATGTAATCCAGTAGTACTACTACTGTAATAATTAAAGTAGTAATAATATAGTATTCAGTGTGATTCCCATTGAGCATAGATTGATTTATATATATATATATATATATTATTTGAAAGCGTTTATTTATTTGAATATTACTTTGTGTTTTCAATCTTACTTAGGTCATCCAGCCTCTCTCTCCCTTTGCCGTCCCGTCAATCCAAAATCAACTGAACAGAAAAAACATCCAAAAGTCAACAGAATGACAAAGCCTAAGAAACACTCAACCCATAAGTTATTTTTTATGTTATGGATTATGTATTTTTTTTATAAGTTATGTTTTTGTTTACGGTTTAGAGGTCTCAAATATAGACTCAATATCAATAGCGATGTTATTCCAAAAATAGCTCTCTTCCTTATTATAGTTTAATGTTTCTATTATACTAGTGTACGTCCTAATTTCTCCACCTCAATTCACCACTCTACAACAACACAATGTTATATTAAACTGATATAGAAGTATTTTTCTTTAATTCCCCAACTTTGCTTGAAATGGCATTAAGAGAGCGGAATTTACAATAAAATCGCGGCGATTGGAGGCTAACGTGTTGCTTACCTTATCCAATATCCTAACGCTAGCCTAATCAGTCACTTATTTGCGTTCCCTAAACTACTCATTCAGATGTTCATTTTATTCAGATGTGCTGAATAATAATATACAATCTGAGTATTTTAACGTCTTACCTTTTAAAAGTACATAACAAAAAATTGACATCCATTCAGCAATTTTTTGTTATGTACTTTTAAAAGGTAAGACGTTAAAATACTCAGATTCTAACGGATGTCCTGATTGGGTTATAAGAAACCTAACGTCTTATTGGCGGGTGCATTTGTGAATTTTATTATTCCTTCGTTACGTAAGAACAGTGCCAAAAAGATTTAAGTTCCAACAGCAGTTTATATCCACAAGCTAAGATCAACAAATGCACAAAAGCAAATTCACGAAAAACAAAGGTTTCCCAGTTGTAAGACCAAAAATTTGCAGTTGTGGATATACTGTATATGCATTGTGATTTGCTGGTCAAAAAATCACAACTGTATTATTTGGAACGATTGTCACTAAATTATATAGTTTATATAGTTCTCTCTCGTATGTAATCAATTGATTCCTGAGGCTGTAGGGGAGACCTTATAACTGCAAAATGTCGATATTGTTGAAAAGGCACTTTATAAGCTAATTCAGTATTTTTAACACATTTAAATATCAACCATATGTTACATCTGGGCATCCGCTTCTGAAAGTTAACATTGGGCTACATCTTTGTGCAGCCTGGGCTTTTGATCAAAGTGCCAGCATGGTGCATTCAGGTGGGGAATGGAAGAGCATGAGGAGACACCCTTGCAGTGTTGAGAATAGCTCAATCTCTTGGGAGCTGTGACAGCAGTGCCCCCCGCTGAGGAAAGATATCCAGTCACCGACAGGATGAGCCGGGGCCGCATTACCTGCACAGTGGCCGTCTGGCACCTGGGATTGGCTGGCTGCTGGGAGACAGAGAGAGATAGAGAGGGAGAGAGATAGAGAAGGAGAGAGAGATAGAGCTAGAGAAAGGGAGAGAGAGGGATAGAGGTGGGGAAAGGGAGAGAGATGGATAGAGGGAGAGAGAGAGAGAGAAAGAGAGGGAGAAAGGGAGAGCAAGGGAGAGAGAGGGAGATAGAGAGGGAGAATGGAAGAGAGAGGGATAGAGGGAGAGAGAGGGACAGAGGGAGAAGATGTACATCTGAAGCCTTGAAAGCATGGGCTTCTGTGGCTGAGGGTTTGTTCCTCTATGATGCCGTTTGATCATTTCCATGTGTGATTTGTCTGGAGGCATCGCAGGACCCCTGGGCCATAGCCCACTGGGCCTGGGAACACACTCACACCCCTGCTTCCTGTTGCACACACAGACCACACACTCACACACACGCACATGCATACATACACACACACACACAGACACGCACACCCAAATAAACACATGACCACACATAAGTATGTGCATAAACACATACATGCACGCATGCACACACATGGACACAAATACACACATACGCGATAGGGCCTAGTTCCCATATATACAGGTATTTCTAAATATGTAATTTTAAGTATTTTCTCTGGGTTTTGGAGCTGAAATTGCATTTCAGGTCACTTAAAACATTATTTCAGGGTGCATCATTTAGTTTTCAGCATAATCGTTGGATCAGTGAAACAGGTTTTGCAACACAATGACATCATGACCTCAATTTAATCATGGCAATTGTTTCCTACATTAATGTGTGCCAGGAACCTACAAACATTGAGGGATCTCTGTTGGGTCAACCGAGCTTCATCATGGCCCTGCCGTGCTGGGTTGATTTTGTTGTTGTATTCCCAGCTCAAGAAGAAGCCCATCAATGTGAATGCTACTACTGTTCTGCTTAATTATTTTGTGAATATGCCAGCATTTTGCATTAAAAAAAACCTCTACTTATGATTACATTTTTTAATGTAAATCTTTATTGACTTGTGCAATAACTTCTGTCTGGGGGTGGGCGGGTGTTTCTGTCTCTCTTCCAGGTATCCCTAACAGCGTGGGTCCAGTGAGTAAGTAGACCATCTCAATGGATCTCAACCTATCAACCGCTCAGCGCTTTGCTTTGCATGCATGCATGCATGCCCCCCCCCCCCTCCCCCCTACCTCTCACTCTTTTAGGTAAACTTGGCAGCCAAATGTAAAAACATATGTTCTCCACTTGTCTGACATAAAGCTGCCAGTTGAATGGCGTGCTACAAAAAATAAAGCATTTTGTTTTCCGTGATTTTTAGATTCATCCCACGAAAGACTTCCATAGCCAACAGCTAAATTGTCACAATAGTGGGGTTGTATTAATTCACCACAGCCAGACTCAACCTGATAACATTCGCCTGGCAATGCATACCCAATGCTGTTGTTTTTATTTATTTTTATCTCCCTCTCTTTTCCCCATGCTTTATAAATAAATGGCATCTCTAGACTATATTAAAGTGCCAGAACCTCTCTCGCAGCATCCTGTCACAAGAGGTCATTTTAATATAAGCGGTGTGGTATTATCTTCGTCAGCCAGTAGCGCCTCAGGAGAAGGAGGAGGAGGAAGGAGGTGGCTCCGTGTCTCAGGTTACGGCTGCCTGGAAGGCTGCGTAACACAGGAGCCACGGGAGGGAACGGTATTGACCAGCTCACAATGTGTGTTCACAGTCCGGCTCCGTTCTGCTCATTGTTCTGGTGTCTCGCTTTTATCGCCATTTAGTGTGGTGAGCAGGTACACACAAACACAAACACACACATACACACACACAGGAGATGCACAAACGCACACACGCGCCCCGCCCCCCCCCCACCC
>JAOPJL010000112.1:2417051-2427777 GCA_027123545.1 Trisopterus esmarkii
CTAACCCCCTCATCCCTATCTACTCTCTAACCCCCTCATCCCTATCTACTCTCTACCCCCTCATCCCTATCTACTCTCTAACCCCCTTATCCCTATCTACTATTTTATTCTTGATAAACGTTTTAGTTGAGGCATTTGTTTATAGAGTAGATATCTGAAAAGTTTCATAATGCAGGTTCAAAAGAATGGCTTATTACCCTAGCTCGGTGGGTAATGGAGTTACCGATGAATAGTACTCTGACCTACACCTTTGTGTCGGATTGCCATTGAACCACACACCCTGAGGGAACGGAGTACCCTGTTAAAAGCGACCTGTGCATTGTACTTGCTGATAGCCACTGTTTATAGACTGCCTATCCCACTTATATTGCAGGCCCACCACCTGCGCTGTCTGAACGACTTTGTGGAGGCTCAGTCGACGTACTACGCACAGTGTTACCAGTACATGACAGACCTCCAAAAGCAGCTGGGCAGGTGAGACCCGGCACATAAACAACCCAGGCAACACACAAAACACAAAAGTTGGGGTGAAAGCGGGCATCTGAAAATCTCATTGGGTTATGATTGGTCTGTACACATATCAGTACCTATAATTAACCTGTGTTCACCCCCTAGTATAACATGATATAGGCCTATGAGCATGGCATGTATTCTATATCTTCCTATTGGGCTTGTACATGAGGTCACATTGCAATGTCCGCCTCCATTTCGGAAGTATAGGAGCATACTATTTTCTTAATGGTAGTAGTGTATTTGTCATTATTAATTAATAACATTAATTGTGTTTGAAACTGCCACATTGTTGCTCAGGCGAGACGTGGCGAAACAAAGTTTTGATTAGTAGAGCTGGACGATTAATACTTTTTGGATTAAATCAAATTTATGCTTTAGGGTTAGATGGGTCGATGTTTAAAAATGAAAATTTATTATAATCTGGAATTGACGGTACCGCAGCCACGTCCCCTTTGCTGAGCTCCGTAGTTCATAGCAACGGCCCTCCTCCTCATGCACTGATCAAAGAGGTGGTCAAGGAGGTCGTTGCCAAAAAAGGCCCTCTCCTCAGTCGTCTGGAAGTGGTTCGGTTCTGCAGCGTCCGACCCCGATCAAACCACTGTCCGCTGTAAAGTTTGCCTGAAGGAGGTGGCAACTAAAAGTAGAGACACGCTACCACACCAAAACTTGTTGCTGCAGTTGCCCATCTCGACAACAATACTCTGGGGGAAAAAGTTGGTGTGTGTGGGGATGGTGAAGCTCTGTCTGAGCAGCGATTTATTTTAAGGTGACATATATATAATTCCACTAGGTTTTAGTGTGATTAGCCGTTACAAGCTTTTTTGAAAATCTGCCTCTTGTGACCATCAAAAGTGGGCGTGTACTGTCCACTTAGATGTGTGCTAGATAGATCAGTCTAACAGCCTGATCTGTAGCAAACGGTGCTCATCTATCCTCCACACATCTAGGTGGACGCTCACACTTGTGATGTCAGAAGAGGCAGATTTTCAAAAAGGCTTGTAATGGCTTGTAACGGCTAATCACACCACACCTGGTGGTGTAATATGTTGTTTTTAATAGCCACATCTAAAGGGTTGGGCTCCCTGGACACGTTTTTGAGCTAGCTATTGGGCCAGTGAAACACTACCATATTTGTAATGCTAGACGTCGGTCTTTCCACCCTCCAGTTTCCCCACCTCGTTCTCCAACAACAACCAGTCGCTGATGTCCAGCGCCGCCAGCATCTCGGTGCCCACCCTCCCGGTGTCGGGCCCCCTCCCCAGCCCGTCGTCGGGCCGCGCTGGCTCTGCGCTCGCCGGGGGCTTCAATGAGCTGCGCGTCAGCAGCGGTAGCCGCAAGGCCCGGGTCCTCTACGACTACGACGCGGCGGGCAGCAGCGAGCTCTCCCTGCTGGCCGACGAGGTGAGCCCTGAGAAGTACTGGGGGGATGGAGCAACGTGGGGGCTGGTAGGGACGCCCTGTGGGTTAACTAGTGGTGATCTGGTAGCAGAGAATAGATCTGAATGTTTGGTAACTGGATTCAAGAAATCCACACTTGTGTATGGATTTATTGAAAATGTGGGTTAACAAAACCTAATCATCTGTAATCATTAGTTAAAACATTACAAAAAACCTTTGTAGCCAGGCGACATTAGCCAATCAGAATCTGTGATGCCGTTGTCAGGATCAATATCTATGGAGCTCCTCCTTCTGTTTCCAGGTCATCACCGTGAGCAGTGTCCCCGGCATGGACTCGGACTGGCTGATGGGCGAGCGTGGCAACCAGCGAGGCAAAGTACCCATCACCTACCTGGAGCTGCTCAACTGAGCTGCTCTGGGACACACTCAACCATGACTGGAAGGGAGAATCCAACGCAAGCACATTCTAACCCCACCTCTCATGTCCAAGATCTGACCTTTTTATAGATATATATCCATATATAGATATCTATATATGGATATGTGTGTTTCAGGGATGGGGGGTCACACTGTCGCGTCCTTTCACTCAACAGTTCAATGGCCGACCCCGCAACGTCCTGTTTTTTGGCAAGTTATCACGAAAACACAAACCGTGTATTGGCAACAGGCATCCTGGCTTTCTCCTCTTTATCAATAGATGGCCGGATTACAACAAGTGATGGGGTTGGGTGTAGGTGGAGAAGTAGTGGGCCCTGTTCTGTTTTATCCTTCACCAGATTGTTTCTGGATCCTGCCTTTACACATGGTGCATCCTGGTTTGAATATGTGCAATTCCTGATACCTGCCTGAATGTTTCCTGAATGCTACAATTGTTTTACTTTCATTTCATGGTTTACATGCTACAACTCAGCTGGTGACCAAAAATATATATATATTTCTTTTTACTGCTAATGGTAACATTTTTACATATTTTATTCAATTTTGATCTCAAAGTGCCCTTCTGCCAGTAGCATTAAGAGCTCAATCTTTCGTGTGCCAACATTTTATGTATATATAACGCTTCTTTGCTGAACAGCTAAAAGCATGACTTTAATTTCATTAAAGTCAAAAAGTCAAAGTCAAAAAACAAAAGACTTATTTTAGTTATGAAATGAGTTTGCAAAAGTATTGTAAGTTGCAGACAACACATTTATGAATTAATTTAAAATGGATAACTTGCATTTCAGCAATTTTGTATTTCTTTATTGCGAAAGTGCCTCAAGTAAATCACATGTTATGTCATTAAGTTCTGCTTTCGGTGTTATTGATAATTCAGTCGATTGCATTGTCTTGACATGACTCAATGCCTTCAAGGAGTGGAGGTGCCTTAAAATAAAAACAAACATGTTAACTTTTTTACTAACAACATTATTAAAGTATTACTGGGAGACGAAGAATTAATATTATTTACCATTTTGTATGTTTGTGTAATTTAAATTATAGAATGCAACTGTTCAAATCCATATTAAGACATGAGGTGCATTAAAGTGTGAATATATCTACCTTGGTTTGACCATGGTTTTTCAGCAGGCAGTGTTAGGAAGAGGCGCAGCATGGCCACTAGAGGTCAGAGTATGCAAATAGCCAGAAAGATAAGACTCCACCTATAGACCTTAGTGGTAAACACCTCGGAGCACGAGCTAGTCCGATCTATGCAGTATGTGACGAATAAAGATTTGAAAATAGTTTTCTGCGGCGTCTGTGTACAGAAAACGGTATTGGCGTGAAGTATGGTGTAAATTCTATTGAATTCTCAAGTAGCATGCACAGGCATCTGTTGTGTGTTTGAGCAGCACCTCCCAGTGTACACCAGGTTTCAGAGGCCTGGCTTTGTGAGACCAACAGAGTTCACAAGGCGGTCCTGTGCCCAGCCTCTTGGAACAATGTGCTTGAAGGGAAATTAAAGATGAGGTTCTTTGTAAACAGGGTGACACTGAGCATTCACTACTAGAGGAAAGACTAGATTTTTTGTTAATTGTGAATGTGCCTCAACTAGGTGACATGTTATTTAGTGATTAATTTATGCTTTAAGTGTTATAAGTTTTTTTATTAGTCTAATGCTTCGGCTTGGCAGGACTTCAAACGGACTGTCTTAACGTATTAGACCTTTCAAGCGGATGTGTGATTTAAGAGTGACAATTGGAGTTTCATTTGTTGGAAATGTTATAGCCATCTATCAGCTATTAGGGAGTGAAATGATCATGAAATATCACTTGTCAGTGGGCACACTTCCAAATATTAACAAAATTTTTTTTATGGAATTATGGTGTAGTTAACATTTGCCTAGAGTCCTCCACATCAGACCCCAGGTCAAGTATCAGAGACCTGCTAGTTCAACAGGGGGGCTCTAAGGGTTAAAGAGGAAGTGGAATCCTACTGGTTGCCATTTTTGACTTCCTCAGAATGTGCCTATTATGCAGGATCACATGCTGTGAGGCTCCAAAAATACATGTATAACATAAAACATTATGAATGCTGAATGAAGACACATGCACATGTCGACATCTAAGACAAAATACTAACCCAAAATAAAAAACATGGGTTCAGTGACAATTATTTTCTCAAGGTGAGCAAAGATAGTACTCTAAGTTCAGGTTAGCCAAACAGGAAATAAAAATAAATATCCTCCTTTTCTTTATTCATTGTTATATATTTTTCCTACATAATTTATAAAATGTAGATATAGTATTTGCTTAACCAAGTGAGCCTTTGTTCCAAGACATGGCTATCAAAGGTTTTAACTATCTGTATAACACAAAATTACCATCTCATCCACTTTTACAATTCATATTTATCTGAGAACAGCTCTACTAGTTTGTGTGTGTGTGTATGTGCACACTTCCTCTGTCACTTGTTTCACAGAGAACAGAGACACAGTACAGATAATGCTCTATGTCACATGGTAAGCCCTGAGGGACTCGTGTTGTGTTCTGTATTGTTACAATGGTCAAATTACTAAAATGATCACATTGCCTTGTTTTGTCCTATTAATATTCTTAAATAATCCATGACAAATCTTACTAATCATAATTCATAGGATCCTAGGTTATTGCTCAACCCACCTTGTCAATTTGGGGGGTTGGTAGCTTTCTCTGTTCAAACCACTGTGGCCCGGTGCACCACACCACAGCGGTCTACTGGTTACCTTCTGGTTAGGGTTGCTACACACAGGAATCTGGCAATCTGCACCATTTAGCACCAACAAATACCTAGATATATAAACTAAATATATAAACCATTCACTCTTAAACAAGACACCCAAAACATCAAATCACTTACAAAGCAAAACTGCTTTTGTCAGTTTGTTTTGGATTTGGTGGCCAATCAGGTGGCTGTTGTTGCAGTGTGTCTCTGTCTGCGTGTGTGTGTGTGGCTGCATGGGCTCAAAAGAGTTACTCCACACCAGCGTGCACACATGGAATTTCAAAAACAGGGTGAACCCGAGTTGCATCTGTGTCTCACGGGTTCGAGAGGAAACCACAGACCCCTCCCTCGTCGAGAAACACTGGGCAGTTTGCTGCCGATCTCAGCAAAACAGGAAATTTCTTGTTTCCTCTGCTGCCTTTATACATGCTTGCATCATACTACTTCTGCATATGGACACACACGCAAACCAAATTACAAATGTCTTTTGAACAGCCATCTAGATAAGACATGTTTCTTAGAAGGCACATTGTATCTAAAGCATGGTTTAACAAGTCTTGGCTTAAGGTTATACTGTTTTGTTGTTAAATTGCATATATGCTGGGGAGGTTAATTTAATACGTGAGCAGGATTAGTTGGTCAATTAGAGGACTTCACCAAATTTAAATGTTTATTAAAACCACAACTCTGTCTTAGGTCTGGCAAATGCTTACTTTGTATTTCACTCAAAAAAAAACCTGGAAAAGGTAGTTAAAAAACACTTACTGAAAGTGTTTTCAGTAAGATGTAGGCTTCACACTTTTCTTCTTGACAGTTCTCTGTAACATAAGGGGCCTAAAGGTCATGAGGCATATAGTGGGAATGCCAACAAAAAACAGAAAGCCAGAGAGAACGAGCAGAATATACCAGAAAACAGACTCCCTGCTTGAGTCCACACACAAACTAGACCGGACTCCTGCTCTGTAGGTTAACTTTGCCTCATCCTGACATAATATTTCTGTCTGGTCCACCATGTTGACTGTATGAGTCGTTTCAAACATCCTGTACCATTCCATTTGGCAGCAGTTAAACGGGTTCCTGGCCAGGAAAACTGTCCTGAGTTTGGGTGCCAATAATGCAGCGTGATCTGGAGAAATGGTGGATAAGTTGTTGTCGCTTGCATCCAGCATCCAAAGGTCCAGATTTAAAAGGGACATAGGAAGGTGTGTGAGGGAGTTTCTTGAGATATTTAAATACTTCAGCTTGTGAAAGGGGGTAAAGTCCACAGCTTTCATGTCTGTTTTCCCCAAGCCCATGTGCTGCAGGGTCCCAGTGAGGGCCTGGAGGGACACTGTCTCCACACGGAGCCCTGGGTTGTCCGACAGCTCCAGGTGTGTGAGGCGCAGCCCAGCGAACGCAGAGGGTGGCATCCCTTTGATGCCACATCCTTTCAGGTACAGTTGTCTTAAAGAGGCAATGTTTCTCCATACTACGCAATCAGAGGGTCTGCCCTCATCCTGGCCTCCCGTCTCCCACAAACAAATGCCCATACTATTGTAGCTTAGATCCACCGACATCAGGCTTTCTACAGAGGAAAAAAATCCAGAGGGAAGCCACTGAAGGGAATTCAGGCTCATGTTAAGGTAGGTCAGATTTCCAAGAGCTGCCAGTGTGCCCTTCTCAGCCATGACCTCGCTTAGCCTGTTGTTGCTGACATCCAGCTCATACAGGCTTCCAGAGAACCCCTCTGATGTCAGGTTCAAGGTTTTCAGACAGTTTGTCTGCATCTGAAGTCTAGTGAGAGATTTCATTTGGCTGATGAAACCTTGTGGAAAGTTCTCCACTTGGTTGACTCTCAGGTCCAGGATTTCCACAGAGGAGATGTCACCGTGGAGACTGTCGTCCCACAACTGGGCCGTCATGTTACTTACATTACCATTCAGGTTGTAGAACTGGATGCTTGTATTCCAGTTTTCACCAGTTGCATCATCCACCATGCCCCCATAAAAGCGTACAGTGTTCTGGGACAAATAGAGGTTACGCAGGCGGCTCTGGCTCGGTAAGAAAGGGAAGAAGAGCAGCTTATTGTCTGTGAGGTCTAGGGTCTCCAAGTGGAAGGTTTCGTTGAGCTCTTGTTGGGCGACGAACCACTCAATGAAATTGTGGCTGGCATTCAGGACTACCAGCTGGGTCATGTGGAAGTCAACCAGGCAGGGCAGGTAGTTGAAAGCGAGGTTGAGCCTCTGGAGCTTTGGATTGCCGGAAAAGGCCCCATCTATCTCAAACAGCATGTTGCTATGCAAGTCAAGTTCTCTTAGCTGGGGAAGGCCCTCAAAGGAGCTTTCATCTAATCGCTGCATTAGGTTCCGTGAGAGATTCAGGTATTGCAACGAGGGCAGGTTCTGGACGAGGTGGAAGACCATGTTGTCCTCAAGCTCGTTCTGGGACAGATCCAGAACTCGTAGCTGCGGCAGCTGGAGTAGTGCATGGCTAGTGTCTTGGTACCCGACATGAAGCTCATTCTCTGCCAGATTAAGAATCTGTAAGGTGTGTAAACCTCCAAATGCATTGGCTTCTATCTTCTCCAGGTGATTCCCAGCTAAGCTTAACGTATGTAAGGAGGAGTAGTGGAGAAGAGAATTGTTGCGTAGTGTCTGAATATGATTGTGGTTAAGCTGAAGCTCTTCTGTGCTGTACGGCAGGCCCAGAGGGAGGTCTGGTAGTCTGCCATTGTTGCACAGTGCCATTATTTGGGTCTACGGAGAAAACAGAACAGAAATATTAGTTTACATTGTATGTTATGTTTGTCTAGGGTAAAGGGTTGTGTATTATAAAAAAAGATACCATGTATTGCTGTTTGTTATCTTATTATCTTTAAAATATACCATTGTATTGATCATAGAATAGAATGAATCGTATGGTTATATGTATATTTTAATTTATATCTATATATCTGATACTTTGGATATATTATATTTGTTGATGTTATTATATTTTTGATCAAATGAAATTGATGGTCATAATTGTTCAAAGCTTTTTGAAAAAGAAAACACCCACTCCATAGAGGCTCAAAGAAAAAGAGCTAACAAAGTTCACCAAGTGGATGGACCTTGATAATCAACCAACTTTGTGAACACAATTCAAGATGAGCAAAGCTTTTTAAGATGATATTGTGCTAACTCATCATACTGACTGGTTGGAATAGTACTTATTGTAATGGTAAACGTGGTTGGGTAAAAGGTGTAGCCTCGTTGGGAAACATGATATCATGAAGATGAGACAATTTGAAAAAGTAAAAGAAACATGACCATTTATGAGAGTAGGAGGGGGTGTGTGTGTAGGTGTCATCATAATAGAAATCCTTGTGGTTAATTAACTTAACATTATCATTATTATTCTTATATTCAACAGATGCCATCCTTCCTTCGGACAGTGTATTTGTTTCTTTAATACAATCTGGGTTTTGTTTTAGAAAAACCCAGATTTGTTATTTTGATATTAATTCATGTTTGACCATCCAGCAAAAGACTGTCCCTGAATATAATTCCCATTCTTTGTTCCTTCTTAACAATTATTTTTCCACTGGGTTCACAGGGACCTGTTCTTTGCCCAGCTGAAGGTCCAATGTGGGTCGGCAAAGCTCTTTGAGACTGTCGTGATAAAGATCCAGACGAATGTAGACCTAAGTATGATTATCATTTAAGTCATACATTGCATGATACAGCACAGTTTCACAGGGGAGTTGTACCAACAGAGAGAATCCTCACCATTCGACACGGATTTGGCTGAGGGTGACTGAGGGATGGAGCCAGGACACTCCAGATGGCAAGGAGCATGAGGAAGGGTGAAGGGAGTGTGCGGACTGGCATTTTAACATCTTCTCTGTGGAGTAGAAGACAAAATCAGCCACCTCAATTCACAAGGTCATTTAAATGTGTAACATGTTATGTACATGAAACAGTTGCATAAGGATGGTAAATAAAGACAGTACATCAGTTAAGTCATAGGATGGGCTTGTTCGGAGCAGGAATGAGTTGAAATTCAGATTAAAGGGACTTATAGTTTATTTTTATTTTTTGTTGCTTAAGAATACATGTTTGGTGATCACATAATTTTCTAAGGAAAAAATCCAGAAAAGGAGCAATGAGTAAAGAAGGAGAATGAGGAAGAATGAATTCAATGGGTGCCATAATTGCTAATCTTAACACGGCTACTAAGTTCTCAGGACAGATTTGTTAAATGAATAATCATTTAAACTATGTCAGCATCGTTGGTAGAATGTACAACCTGTTTTAACTATTGTGCTCTACGTCATGGATGTCAGAAAACGAATTTGTCAATGGTTTAGTTACAAGTTTATATAACTTTCCATATATTTTATTTAGAAAGCACCTTTAAAAACCAAACAAGATGTGTAGCCAAATGGGTTTATGTTAATAACACAATGTATTGTTTACATCATGCAGAAATAAAATAAGAAAAGAAAAGAAAATACGTTTAACTAAAGAATAAAGAAAATGTGCTTTGATGATATTTATGCAATATTTTTTTTTTTTATTTAAACAAATGACCTGGTGATAAAAAGGATTAGAGCTGTACAGTTCCAAGAATCCTGCAATTCAATCCAGATTCAAATTCAAAATCACAATGATCTGAATCTGAAGTGGATGATATTTTGTCTGTGGGTAACATTTTACAATAAGGGTATTATGAATATCCTCTAATAAATACTAGTAAATGCAATAATAAGCCTAAATATAAGCATTAGAATTGGAGTCATTGTTAGGGGTTTTGTATTGTAGTCCACTTATTAGTTAGTTACTCTTGTGGCACTGGTGCACCATCTCCAATACTTAGTAGGGGTTAGGGCTACCCTAACTCCATTAAATAATGTATTCATATTATGGCATATTATGTTATCTTTCAAATAATGTTCCTGCTAATATATACGTGTAAGGCCTATATTTGTAGAAAAAACAGCTTAAAAAGTGCATAGTAAGTGCATGCGTATACTGATGTTACATTCAATCATAATTTGGACACATTTCACTTATTTGATTATTTGATGAACACTAGCTACCTGCATACTTGTATTTTATAAGGCAATATTTACTTACGCAGATAGTTATGTCTTGGTCTCCTAAGCCACTGGTGGTTGATCTTCTGACCATATCGTGTGTCGGTCAAGCGTGGATGTGTTTAATCTTAATGAAAGACCTTCTCTGACCTCGGAATCAATGCTTTCTTCAGGATTCGCGGAAGCAGACAAGTAAAAAGAAAAAAAGTTCCCCAAAGATTTCTCGAGAATAAATTAGCACATGTTGCTGATGACATTACAACCACCGTACCCAGAGAACCAAACTAAACCTACGTTGCGTTTTCGAGGCAAACATACTAGGAAGCATGTGTTAAAACGACAATGCGAAACAACCACGAGCTACTAGTTCCCCACCACAAAAACCCAGTAGGAACGCCCTTCACACTATTTCACTTGCTTCTGCTTGTGATCAGCCGAGCTGCTAGAGGAAACCACTTAGAGCTCACACCCTTCCGTATCATGACTTTTCTTGTTACCAACAGTCAAACACACACACACACACACACACACACACACACACACACACACACACACACACACACACACACACACACA
>JAOPJL010000112.1:2832039-2842818 GCA_027123545.1 Trisopterus esmarkii
TATATGTGTAGTATGATGTTTGCATGTGTGTGTGTGTGAGAGATAGAGAGATAGAGAGAGAGAGAGAAAGAGAGAGAGAGAGAGAGAGAGAGAGAGAGAGAGAGAGAGAGAGAGAGAGATTGAAATAAGAAATAGCAGAGATAAAGACATAAGAGAAGAGTGATATGACACACATAGTAAGATGGAAGAAGATATATATGAGGCCTCTATAGTAGCATGTGGCGGTGGGGCTGTACCTGGAGCTGCTTGTAGTGCAGGTGAGAGAATGTCCACAAGGGGATGTCTTTAGCCATGGACCCCACGATGCTCACCACCTTGTTCACAGTAGCCTGATACACACAAACACACATACACACATACAGATATACACACACACATACACACACACACACACACACACATACAGATACACACCCACACACACACACACACACCGGACACACACACACGCACACACGCTTAAATATACAGATTATTGATTAACAATGAAATGAATAATAATTTCAATCATAAAGATACACTGAAAATAATCTAAAAAAGAAGGTTATTGATGATCCTATACACACGTACCTGTATGTCTTCCAGGCTGGGTCGCAACACTATGTTGGGTATGGTCAGCTGGATGGAGGCCCTGAAGAGGGGAGCGGGGCCCTCTTGGCCCTTGGAGGAGCAGGAGGAGGAGGAGGTAGAGGAGGAGGAGGGGTAGGAGCTGACCACGTGCAACCTCTTCCTGAAGGCCTCCAGAGACGACCTGGTGGCTGGTTGGACAAAGAGGCGGGTGGGAGTTAATACTTCTCTGTTGAGGATGGAAGGAAAGGATAACAAAAAGGCTACAAGTAAAAAACAGTTTTTTTTTGTTTTCCACTGACCTCTGAGCAAGGCATCAGTGTTACGCTGGCATATGTGTCCGATCAGGTTGAAGAAGCGACAAGGAAGACACTCCTGACATCTTGTTTGCTGCTTCCCATCTGGATGCAGACAATGGTAGGACTCCTGGAGAGGAGAGAGGAGAGGAGAGGAATCCTTAAAAGGTGTGTGTGCGTATGTGTGTGTGTGTGTGTGTGTGTGCGTGTGTGTGCGCGTGTGCGCATGCGTGGGTGTGTGTGTGTGGGTGCGTATGTATGTGTGTGTGTGTGTATGAGCACACACCTCTAGATTAACAGTCTCTTTTGGCTTAATCTTCCTCTTCAGCTCTTCAATCAGTTCAAACACATACTTTTCAACCTGCTGGCTCTGCCTACAAACACAAAACCTCATATAATATTATAACATTACACTGTACACTGGCGTTTTTGGCTGGTTAAAGTAGCCTCCCATGGCCCGAGTCAGACAGATGGGGCTAGGCGAGGGTACCCACCTGTGGTGCATCGGGCAATCTATGCAACCAGGGTGAACCAGCCATCACCAAAAAAAAATAAATACATTTGCTTGGAACACTGTTACATCTCTACAATAAAGTGGTTTCATCGACAACTCCCATTGACCCGGTGCTGAAAGAGCCCACTAACGCCACCTCGGAGCAACTGCTACACCATGCATAACAAATAATGAAGTATAAGTTCAACAAAATGCTGTTGCTTCATGTTACTAAGAAGCCTTGATGCTAGACTAAAGTGCTTAAAATTATTTTTTATGGTTAATAATTGCATTTGGGGGTACTAATAGAATAGAGCTACATGCCTGTTTGTTAGAAATACCCCTTATTATTCTCACACTGTTAATTTCTGCAAAACCAATTTCAGCATCTTTCAAAAATCGTCTGATTTGTATCATGTTGCATTAAGGCCCCCCTCCCGAGTAACCCTCTCTGTTGGACTACTTTGCAGTAGCACAGTAGCCCAATGCTTTTTGTGTCAGCAAATTTAAACCCCCAAGAAGTTGTAAACACTGCGGGTCGCCGGGATGCGCAACCTCTGCACTTCAGCACCGACCACTGGACAGAAGTAAAGTTTGAGCCCAAACTAGCTGTTTCACGCATGGATTGAGGGGTGTTCTGGGTTGGCGCGGATTTTCTTAGTTTAACCGACGTAAAACATGTATACAAACGTCATATACAACAGTGTATGGCAAAAGGAAAAGTCGAAAAAGCATGATATCACCCCTTTAACAGCCCGTGAAGACCACAGGCTTCAAAGTGGACGTATCGCAGAGGAGAGGACCTCACCAGCAGAGAGTGAGAGCAGCAGATCCCACCCAACTCTCAGACTGCTGCAGGAAGTCGTTGGGACTGACGGGCACATCCACGGGCAGCTCCAACAGGCTCCGGGACCCCATGTCCTGGAGGAGCCGTTCGATGCGACATTCCAGGGTGTCTGTGGCAACCTTAGACACTTGATCCAGTTCCCTCAGGGCCATGTAGGTGTTCTCTATGACTGGTAAGAGTGACGGACAGAGAAAACTAGAGTAAAGCATGTATATTGCACTTGGAGACGTCATGACTTCACATTCAATCCGTCTTACAATCTATCTGTCTGTCTATCTTTTTATCAAGCTGTCCATCCATCTATCTACCGTCCGACCATCCATACATGTGTCAGTGTTGATGGTGCTCCAGCAGAGGGTTGTGAGTCCGGGAGAGAGGGCCGCCTCCACGCGGCTGATGAAGGGCTCCATCAGGGGGGAGAGGATCGCCGGGATCCTGGCCAATATTTCCCTGTAGTCCTGGAGCATCTGCACCAACCTGGATATACAATACAACCCCAACACACTTAAGTCAGGACAGATAGGGAGGAGAGGAGGGGAGGACAGAGAGGAGAGGAGAGGAGAGGAGAGGAGAGGAGAGGAGAGGAGAGGAGAAGAGAGGAGAGGAGATGAGGAGATGAGAAGAGAGCAGAGGAGAGGAGAGGAGAGGAGAGGAGAGGAGAGGAGAGGAGAGGCGAAGTGGCGAGGCGAAACGGGGAGGGGAGAGGACAGGAGGAGAGAGGAGAATAGAAAAGGAGAGAGGAGTGGAGAGGTGACGAGGGAACAGCTTTCAAGAGTAGAGAACAGTAGAAGACCGGAGAGAAGAGAACACAACTCAGAACAGCACGAATAGACCAGAATAGAAAAAACACAGTAGTTGACAGCATTGTATATAACTAACCGCTGATTCAGAGTTTTTATGTGCTGTTCTCTGGAGCTCATCGCCACGACAACCTTTGGTACTGCCAGGCCCAGTTTGATAAAGTACCAGAACTCCTGCATTACTTCCAGAACCATGGGGTCAAGGTTCACCAAGACCTCCTGTGAAACACACGGGAAGATACCACATGACATATCTGTGTGTGTGCGTGCATTGATACGTGCCGGTGTGTGTGTATGTGTGTGTGTGTGCGTGTGTGCGTGTGTGTGTGTACCTTGGAGGTGTCGGCCCGGACCAGCAGCGAGGTGCTGAGCCGGTGTCGGCTGCTTTCGGCGGCCTGGCTCCAGCCTCGCACGTACAGAGCCTCATACTCCACCAGCACCACCGCCATCCTGTTGTAGCTCCTGATCACACTGCTCATCTCAGGGCCCTGGGGGCAGACAGGTGAACGGACACAGAGAGCGACAGACAGGCAGACGAAAAGACAGGCAGATGGGGAGACAGATGACATGACGAATGGATGGACAGAGAGACGGGCAGACACGCAAGCAGACAGACAGAGATAACACAATAAACTTTTGGCTGATATACGCTGATATACATACAATATACATTAACATGCTGGGAAAGCCCATGCTGAATGTATATCATATCAAGTTTCCCTTTCGAGGGATTAATAAAGTGAATCAATAAAACAATCAATCAAATGTGTTATTTTGTTCGTGTGTTAATGTGTTACTTAACGGTGACTTTTACAGAGTGGTGTGTTTTGGCTTCTCCTTCATGTCTACTTCATGGAAGGTCTGAGGAGCTACCTTGAGGAGGTCAAGCTTCTCCCGGAGCACCAACATGGGAGCCTCCATCCTCCTGTACAGCTGGCGACACCACATGATCCTGCCTGACACCTGGGCGAGAGATACAGAGAGAGAGAGAGAGAAAACCACAGGAGGTGGAGAGAAATACAGAAAAAATGAAAGGAATAAAGAATAAAGAAAAGGAAAAAAGAAATGGACCGAACCACATGCACTGATCATTCCCACTCACAACTTGATAAACGGGCAGAAAACTTGAGTAGACAGACAAACGGAAAGGACAGTCAAACGGACAGTTACAATACAGACAGAAAGATAGACAAACATACGGACGGACAGACATGCAGTCGGACAGACATACAGACATACAGACGGACAGACGGACGGACGGACGGACCGGCAGACCGATGTACAAACAGACGGGCAGAAGGAGTGACGGACGGATGGACAGACAGACAAACGGATAGAGGGACAGTCGAACACACAGACGGACAGACATACGGTCAGACAGACCGACAGACAGACAGACAGACAGACAGCTGGACAAACGGACAGACAGATGGACAGTCGGACGTGGCGGTGGTCTTACGGGGGGGGTGTTGCGGGGTATGGGGGGGTTCTCCCTCTGCTTCTGGTAGGTCCTCCTCACCAGATCCAGGTCTCGGCTGTAGCGCTGCAGCACCTGCAGGTAGCGCTCCTTCAGGTCCAGACGGGCCCCCAGACCGCCCTCGAACACCGCCAGCATCTCCAGCATGCGCTGCGTCTGGGGTGGGCCGGTGGAGGAGGGGGTGAGAGAGACTCATTGTGTGTGTGTGTGTGTGTGTGTATGTGTGTGTGTGTGTGTGAGAGTAACTCACAGGGAGAGAGTGACTGAACCAGGAGTCCAGTAGAGACTGAAGAGACTGGAACACACTCTGGACCTGGAGCTGGAAGTCCTCATAGTCGCTGTCAAACTGACACACACACATACCGGGAGAAAGAGAATCAAAGAGATGTACAATATAACCACTGTCATACAGAGACATTCACCACACACACTTATGGATGTTCACACCAATGAGAATACACACACACACACACACACACACACGCTGAATGAGTAGGTCAGAACCTCTAGTTTGCGGTGGTCCAGCATGTCGTAGGTCTTGGATTTCACCGTGGAGACAATGGTCTGGTAGCGGGAGTAGATTTTCTCGATGCCTTCCACCTTGGGGTTCAATACAATTAAATACATTTTTGAACCACGTCCGTTCATCTCAATCTGTAAATTATTCTCAATATTTAAATGTAGTTATTTCTTTACATTCAATGAACCCAATGATATTCGACCAATTCCTTAACATTTAAAAACATAAACCACCAAGCCTGAAAATAATCTGAAAAAGCTTCAGAGTTAGCTTCACAGTTAGCTTCAGAGTTAACTCAATTGTTAACTCAAATGTGGTTTGTCTGTGGTGGAAACAGTAAAACATTGGTTGAGTTATTCTGGCGCTGCATCGTCTTGTTTATACGTATGTACACTACCGTTCAAAAGTTTGGGGTCACTTAGAAATGTCCTTATATTTTAGAAAGAAAAGCACTGCTTTTTTCAATAAAGATAACATTAAATGAATCAGAAATATAGTCTAGACATGGTTAATGTGGTAAATGACAATTCTAGCTGGAAACGGCAGATATTTAATGGAATATCTACAAAGGTGTACAGAGGCCCATTTCCAGCAACCATCACTCCTGTGTCCTAATGGTGGTGTCTAGTTAATCGTGTTAAAAGACTTGATGATTTGAAAAAAGACGGACAGTGCAATAATGTTAGCATAGCTGAAAACTTGAATAAAAATGTTAATGGTGAACAGAAAATTGTCTTTGTGACCCTTAATAATGTATCTAGTAGACGATGTGGTGAAAGGGAAGGACCTTCATGTTCCCCAGGGACTGCAGACTCTCCAGCGTGGACGCCATGTCTGCTAGCTTCTCCAGACGCCGGCAGAACGTGTCAAACTTTCCAAAGATGTAGTTCTCGCTGTCGAATAACCCCAGAAGAAATGACTTAAGCATAAATAGCTCAACAACCAGAGCTGAATATAACCCTTTTAGTTCTTGAAGGAAAGAAAAGACAGAGCAGGTTGGCCACTGAGAACTGCCCAGTTCAACCATTGTCTTCAACTGGTGGGCTGTGGATACCCAGTATCATTTGTAAACACACCGGTACTTTACTTTAATGATCTTCTTCATTATTTAGATTAAATAATTCTTCCCAATACAACTGCATGTATGTTATATTGGAAACTTAGGGTTGCATATTTAGATAATATCAGAAAAAATATCTATGTTTAGAACAAGATTAGAGTTATGCAATTACAGTACTGATATCAACGCATGATACTACCGTACATTATGGCTGCTTCTAGAAAGCTCTTTCCTCTTACTGTACCTGAAGTCAAACTGTCGCTCCTCTGGGGTCTCTCTCAGTTTGTCCCTGACCTCATGGAAACTTTTCTGGTAGGAAGAGTTCAGATGGCAGCACTCAGAGATACGCTGCAGCAACTCCGGCCTGCAACACGCAAACACACACACACACACGCACACACACACACACACACACACACACGCACACGCACACGCACACGCACACACATGCACATGCTCAAGCACACTCATGTGCAAACGCTTTTGTAAAGTGTTGTTTAAATTATGCTACAGTAACATACTGACACCACTCGGTATCCATCGTTAAAATATATGATATATTGCTATTTGTTACATGTCCTTACTTGTTGAGTGATGTTTGATGTTTTTATAAGTGCTGCCTACCAAGAGACTGCAGATGTAAACTAGAAAATGCATTTCCTGCAGAAAATGCTGTGAGTGCTGTAGTGCAGAGTGAGGTTGAAATTATGTTTTAGTAAAGCCATATAGTTAAGGACGTAAAGAAATGTTAAATGGCTTAAATGAAATGAAGGGATTTGAACAGAGTCTAAATGGAGTAAACAATGTAAACATGCACACCATTTAAAACGTTTAAAATGGTTGGAAATTGTTTTAAATTTGAAGTGTTAGCTAATGTGATTCGGTTTGAATACATTAGAGATTAAATATAGTATAGCTGAGCTGTACTGTTGGCCATTTCCAGCCCAACTATACACAAAAAACCGCCCAATCAACCAAAAAGCCCGCCCAAAATGTATATTGCCAGAAATCCGATAAATCATTTACTTCTGCAATGGCAAATGCACGAATACACACCGAACGCAACCTGATTTTTAACTATGAGGTTATGTACAAGGAACCTCTCATCTATCTCTCATACACAAACCTCACAAGGTCTGTGTAAAGAACACAGCTTCAATAAGATGAGTCAGATGGCATAAATACAAAACACACAAAATAGGCATGTAAAAGACCAATGGTGAGCACAAAAAATACCAGAATGCAAACTTATACGTTAAACTTTTACGTTAAACACACACACACACATGCACTCGGTGTGCAGGGACACAGCCACAGAAAATGTAGAAAATGTTTGGTACATGAACTAAAATAAAACAACCCTCAAAATATGTCATGCATAAAACCTTACATTTATGTAGAACTTCAACTTTAAATAATCTAACATGAACTTAAAGAACGTAAACCAGAAGATATAACGTAAACCCTTGCCCCTAATTTTAGTATAGTATAAAATATTTTTTAAATCGCAAAAGAAGCGTGCGATTCCAAGCCAAACTGAACATTTTAAAATTGGAATGGAGTCTCTAGGTGAAAAATTTAGGAAGGAGATATGTCCCAAAGTTTGTAGAGGATAATAAAGAAGTAAAGAATAAAGAAGAAAGAATAAAGCTTAGGAAGAACAATAAGTGAGCACTGCATGCAGCACTCTCCTAATTAGCTTAAGCCTAACTCTGGTGTGGTTCATCAAATGGCTACATTTATGTTTTAATTGCACATGGTCCCTTTTAAATAAAATGGAAATTGAAACATAACATTTAAGTCATTTTTTCTATGGGAGCACTTCAGACGAGTCCTGCCCTAGTCAGGGGCTGCCATTCAAGGGCACCACAAAAGCACAAACACCAAGCACCTTTACCTTGACTTGACTGAATGGCTACGCAAGATTCTGCATGAGGTTGCCATAGTGACGACAATATCTTACAACAGACTGGACGTTGACCGAACGTAGCCCTACCTGCTGTGCTCCCAGACCTTGGCCACGCCCTGCGTCAGGTAGGTCCGGCAGGTGCTGATCATCTGGTTGGTGACCTTGACAAACAGGGAGGTCATCCGCTCTGCTGTGTTGTAGAACTGGGAGTAGACGTGGATCATCCGGACACTGGCCATCAGTCTGGGGATGTGGTCCAGCACGCTGGTCTGATTGGGGGGGGGAGATAGAGTGATACAGGAAGGGGGGAGGATGGGAAATCAGTTAACAGAGGAGAAAGAGTAAAACAATAATTGAAAATGGGTGAGAGCAGAGCATGAAGAAGAACGAAAGAAAGAACTGATTAAATGAACAAAAAAAAGAAAGAAAGAAAGAAAGAACAAAAGAAATACACAACACAGCGTGACTCACTGGGGTGGATTTCCCGAGGGGTCCAAAGTAGCGATCCAGGGTGTATAGGTAGTGGACGTTGTTCTTAGCTTCGTTAGCCACCACTGTGATGTTCCCATCCTGACAATAGGACCAAGCAGCTTCATGAACCTCCAGAATAATCAACTCACCAGCCTAACAAGTCTCACAAATCCAACTTTGGATTAATAGCTAGAGTCTGATGGCCGTCGAGCTGAAATGGATGAACTTGGCGCTTGTTTTTGATTCGCTTCATTTTGTTCCAACCAATCGTGTTGCTAGAAGCATGTAGTTGGATATTACCAGTGATGCAAACTTGGCCAGCAATTCCAATTCTCTTCTGAAAGCTTTATCCCAGCTTCAAATCAGTTTCACAGTTTCACATCTCCATAACCAAACAGGAAACAAGGTGTGACTCTATTTGGGTCCCGCCCCAGGCTCTGTGCAGTCTCCCTCCAGAGGTTCCACTGTTGCATAGTAGGACTGCTGGATCCCAGATGAACATTACCAAATAACCCACTTTCTATCAGTACACCAGACTGTCAACTAGGGGTGTGACAAAATATCGATACAGCGATATATCGTCACCCTTCTTCTTAAAAAAAAAATACAAATAATAAAAATAATAAAATGATTAAGAATTTCTTTCGCATTTTTATGCTTTATTTATAGCAGTGTTAAATATCGGCCAAATATCGATATTTTAATTGATAGAATAAGGCGCTCTAAACTTATGAACACATGAATGAAGGAAACTAGAATGCAAAGACGAGTAACTGAAAAACTCAGTTATTCATGGTTTGGACCATGAATATAGACAGAAATCCATCCAAAAATTCATCGTTAGACATATATTGTGATGTATCGTTATAGGATTGTCTAACAATATATTGATTATTGCAGAATCACTGTCTCACGATATTATCGGTATCGCCGGCCCTGTATAGTGTATCGTATTGTGCCGTGAGGTAGGTGTGATTCCAAGCTCTACTGTCAACCCTCTCCACCTCGCAGGACCAAATCAGCATACTTTCAAGTTACTTTGCATTGCTCTCTGAAGCAAATGGGGTGTGTCTACAATTGGCTGGCACGTGGTTGCTACTGACCAGTTCTCTCCAGGCGCGTATGGTTTTGGACTTGGCCACCTGTAGAACTCCAAGAATCCTCTTCACCAGGGGGCGTTTCACCTCCTCCATCAGACTAAAACACACACACACACACACACACACACACACACACACACATAAACGGACAAAAAAACATAAACCAGTTCAAGGCCAAGGATAGACCTAAGTATGTGTGTGCGTGCGTGTTTGCGTGCATGAGTGAATGTGTGTGTGTGTGTATGTGTGTGTGTGTGTGTGTGTGTGTGTGTGTGTGTGTGTGTGTGTGTGCGTGTGTGTATGTAGTGACCTGTTGAACGTGGTCATGCGTCTCTTCCAGTGCTCCAGCTCTGCGACCGGTCCGATGTCGTCGGCCTCCTTCCTCACCTGCTCGCTCTCGGTCAACACCTGCCTGATCTGATTGGTCCACACCGTGATCACGCCCTCAAGACGCTCCACCAGCTCACTGTCATTGGCTGAAGAAGAGAGGATAGGATCTTTCCATTTCTATATCACCAATTGTGATCCAGAAGCTTGTGTATGTGTGTGTGTGTGTGTGTGTGTGTGTGTGTGTGTGTGTGTGTGTGTGTGTGTGTGCGTGTGTGTGCACGTTTGTCTACCTGCATATGTGCCTGGTTTCAGGTATGCATGAGAGTGAGCATGTTGGTCGGGTTGTATGTGTGTGCATGGATGCTTATGTTCATGTGTGTGCATGCATGTGAGTGCATATGCTTGCATGTGTGCATATTCACACGTATGCTTATATGTATGTAGCCTGAAGAAGCCATTTCTGTTTTGCCAGCTGTATTTTGCACAATCAGCTAGGCCGCATTCCCTCATTGGTCCGGTTATGTCCTCAACTACGACCCAGGCCCTGATTGGCCTTGATTGCATGGTGTATTTAGAAAATTGATGTGGGTGGCGAGAGGTTGAAGACCGAGCCCTGTAGCAAAACAGACCCGCGTCGTTGTAGTATGCAGGGCTGCTCAGCTGGTCCATGGCCTCCAGCAGGTCCTGCTGCTCCGGGGGCTGCAGCTGAAAGAGGTTCTCCATGTTGAGCCTGGCTGAGCTCAAGTGGCTGATGAAGTGCTCCACCGACCCTAGGAACACCTGCACATCCGGGCTGCCCTGGCCCTCCTTCATGCAACCCCAGCTCTAGGCCGAGAGAGAGAAAGAGAGAGAGAGAGAGAGAGAGAGAGAGAGAGAGAGAGAGAGAGAGAGAGAGAGAGAGAGAGAGAG
>JAOPJL010000112.1:2983726-2994050 GCA_027123545.1 Trisopterus esmarkii
ATGGGTGAATGTCGGTCAAACACTGTAAAGCGCTTTGGATAAAAGCGCTATATAAATGAGCACCATTTACCATTTATTAGGTTGCAAGGAGATGAAAATGCGCTGCTAGTCTGTGAGTGGTGTGATAAAGCCTATCACATGCACTGTCTTGCACCTGCCTGGGAAGAAACGCCTGGAAACCGCTGGAGGTGTAAGGTGAGAACCACACACACACACACACACTTTGCACAGTCACATCAGCACAAGTACAGAACTCCGCCGGGTAGTACCAAGAGAGTATACATGTCAATACTATTGAAAGACTTCAGGCAGATTAGATTCCCGGGTTGCGGGCTGCCGTGTCTGCTGCTGGCTGAGGGGGAAGTTTTAGTAGATATTAAAGTGAAATGCACTCGCTTACTGTTCTGTGTAGACTGCACTTCTCCTTATATGACCTCTCCCAAACTGTCCACAGAACTGCCGCGTGTGCAAACGGTGTGGGGTGAGATCGTCAGGTCAGTGGGCCAATCACCTTTCTCTGTGTGAGTCATGTGACCCCGGCCTGCCCTGCCCACTATGCGACCAGGCTTCAGATCCCTCTTCCATGCAAAACCATCTCACCTGTTGCACCTGCTATAGGTACAGTACTCAAAACACACAGCTATGCTTGCACACAAACACAAATGCACAAAATACCTTCGCCTGTTGCATCACATTCGAAACACGTTGCATATGTATATCTGACCTGTGTTTTGTGTGTCATCTCTAGGTCTGTCCATGTGCAGTGCGCTGGACAGGTCGACACAGTGGATCCCGACCGCTACACTTGCTCCTTCTGCAAGACTCTGGAGGACTCTACCTCAAACGCTTTCGGAATGCAAAGCCCCGCACAGACTCTGTCCCTCTCAGAGACTCCACCTGTCAGCTATACTGAGAATATGCCATCGTCTCCACATTCCCCACCCTCGTCGTCTCAGCCTCCACCTTCCCCCACTGATGCTCCACCCTCTCCTATACAGGCCCTACTCATGCTGCCACAGCATTCACTTTCACTGCCACAGGCTTCATCCCCTTCAACACAAATGCCTCTATCACCATTACAAGCCCTGCCTTCTCCTGTACAAGCCCCGCCTTCTCCTGAACAACCCCCGTTTTCTCCTTTAGAAGACCCACCTTCTCCTCTACAAGCCCCGCCTTCTCCTGTACAACCCCCGTTTTCTCCTTTAGAATCCCCGCCTTCTCCTTTACAACCCCCGTTTTCTCCTCTAGAAGCCCCGCCATCTCCTGTTCAAGCCCCGCCATCTCCTGTGCAAGCCCCGCCATCTCCTGTGCAAGCCCCGCCATCTCCTGTGCAAGCCCCGCCATCTCCTGTACAAGCCCCGCCATCTCCTGTACAAGCCCCAGCATCTCCTTTACAAGCCCCGCCTTCTCCTGTGCATTCCCCAACTTCCCCTGTGCAAGCCCCAACCTCTCCTGTGCAAGCCCCAACCTCTCCTGTGCAAGCCCCAGCCTCTCCTGTGCAAGCCCCAGCCTCTCCTGTGCAAGCCTCAACTTCACCTGTACAAACCCAACTGTCTCCTGCTCAAGCCCTGGAATCCCTGCCTTCTCCGGTACAATTCCTAGAATCCCCGCCATCTCCTATACAAGCTCTAGAAGACCCACAGTCTCCTGTACAAGTTATAGAAGCCCCAGAGTCTCATGTACAAGCTGTAGAAGATCCAGAGTCTCCTGTACAAGCTCTAGAAGCTCCAGAGTCTCCTGTAAGAGCTCTAGAAGACCCAAAGTCTCCTGTACAAGCTCTAGAAGCCCCAGAGTCTCCTGTTCAAGCTCTAGAAGCCACAGAGTCTCCTGTACAAGCTCTAGATGCCCCAGAGTCTCCTGTACAAGCTCTAGAAGCCCCAGAGTTTCCTGTGCAAGCTCTAGAAGCGCCAGTGTCTCCTGTACAAGCTCTAGAAGCGCCACAGGCTCCTGTACAAGCTCTAGAAGCCCCACAGTCTCCTGTACAAGCCCCCTCCTCTCCTGTACAAGCCCTAGAAGCCCCACCTTCTCCTGTACAAGCCCCACCCTCTCCTGTTCAAACCCAGCTCCTGCTGCCACTGCCCCCACTCTCAATGCCACTTGCTTCTCCCTCGCCTATACAGGGTCCTTCTCCTTTTCAAGCCTCACCCTCTCCTGAACAAGCCCCATGTCCTCCTGTAGAGGAAACCATGTCCTCTCCTGTACAAGCCCTAGAAGACCCCCTTTCTCCTGTACAAGTCCCATCCTCTCCTGTACAAGCCATAGAATCCCCGCCTTCTCCTGTACAAGCCCCGTTTTCTCCTGTACAAGCCACGCCCCCTCCGGTACAAGCCCGGTCCTCTCCTGTTCAAGCCTCGCTTTCTCCTGTACAGCCATCAACTTCTCCTGTACAGGCCCCTCCCTCTCCTCTAGAAGCCCCGCCTTCACCACAACAGGCTCAACCATCTCTTGTACAGGCATCAACTAACCCAGTACAGGCCCAACAGGCCCATACATCCTCTGAATGGGCTCCATCATCACCGCAACGGGATCCTATACCTGAACAAGCCCCTTCTCCTGAACAGGCTCCACCTTCTCCTCTAGAGGCCCCACCTTCCCCAGAACGGTTCCCAGTGGCACCGCTCCCAGTTCCACTTTCACCGCCATGTGCTTCACCCACCACCACAGAGGAGAAACTCATCTGTCCTCCACTCAATTTATCATCTTTGCAAGCGTGTCAACTCTCTCATGCAAAGGTCTCAACCTCACCTTCACATTCTCCACCCTGCAGCACGCTTCCTGCTGCATGTAGTTCAACAGAGGCTACCGCTGCCGGCTCTACTCACAGTCCTTCCCAGCACAGACTTCCAGAGTGTATGATGAGTGTTTCACCAACCCATTGCGGTCCTCCGTCGCCCAGCATTAACCACACCATCTCCAGTCAGACCCAACAGAGTGCTTGGAAAGACAGCCCTTTGAATCCCCCCTCAAGTTGTACTGTGCAGATCACAGAAGTCCAGCTTGGGTCTGAAGAGTCGGAGGCCATTGCCATTTCTGCAATGCATGGCAGCCCTGCACATTCTCAATACAGTGGAACTCTACACAGCCCAACACAACCCAGGCTTAGCTCCATCGCGGCTGAGCTCAGTACTGTGGACAGGGACCACAGCCCCACGTCACACACATTTACACAGGAAATGAATGCACAGACACAGCCAAGTCCTATCCCCAGTAGCCCCTCTAATCTGAATATCACACAATCTGACCTTGGTGCACAATGTAGTCTAGTGATGTCTGCTCCATCTTCACCAATTCCTTCATCACCAGAGCACCGGCCCACAGAAGAACCTACACTGGACCAGCGGAGCCCTGAATCAACTATTCCCACTCAGCATGCTGCCCCTAGCCCAAAGTTGGCTCAGGCTGAACAGGACATATCTGCACTGGACAGGGGAAGCTTTTTACCCACCTACTGTAGTCAGACTCTCTCGTTAAGAACCCAAGCGGTCCGAACGGCTTTTTCAGCTCCATGTAGCCCCTCACACTCACCTCTTAGACCCACACAATGTAGTTGGTCACAGCCTGCTAGCCCTGCACAGCTTAGTGCTACACCTCTTTGTGCAAAAGATAAGAGCTCTGCAGAACTGAACACAGAGGCTCCAGGCTCTATAACGACTAGTCCTAGCCATGAAAACCAAACACTGGAAAGAAATCTCGCCAATCTTAACCCTGCTCTCGACCTGCCAACCGCCTCCTCCCCAGTTTGCTTTCCCACGCCGAGCCCTGTTAACCTTGAAGACTCTAGTTTACTTCCTTCCCCTGCATTGCCGACTTCTGAAAACCTTGACCAGGGTACAACCTCAGAAGAACTGGACAACCAAGCTAGCTCTACTGAATCTAGAGAATTTGTGAATATCCTGACACCAGCTAGCCCAGCAACAGAAAGTTCTCATGTCAGCCCCACTCATGTCTCTGCTCCTGCTACTCCCAGCCACGCTAGCAAAATGTCCCCTGCACACTCTACTGCTAGCATTAGTCTTGCCCAAGACTCTCCTGCTGCCGCCACTATCCATATGAGCCCAACACATCAAGCTAGTGCCTCCCCACTGTCAAAAAGTCCCTCCCCCGCAACCACAACTCAGGATGAGCAGATTGAGATGCCTGTAGCCACCCACTGTCCTTCTGATTCAATACAAGATAGCCTTATCCATGGTAGTTCCCCTCAGGCAAGCCCTGTCCATTCAGAGTCAAGGTGTGCTAGCCCAATCCTCAACAAGGCTGATGCTGGCACCACACACTTGAGTTTTTCAGGGGTTAGTCCTTCACACCATCAGACTAGCTCAAGTCCAACTCTTGTCAGTACAAGTGAGAGCGTTTCTGTTGATAGCCTCACACATGCACAAGCCAACTGCAGTTCCACGCATGCCAATCGGGGAGAGGTTAGTCCCATGGCTACACCAACTAGCTTCCATCCAATGTCCACAGATACTGACCTTGTCCAGAATCCTTCAAGTCCTCTTTCCATATCCAATACTTGCCAAACACACGTAAGCCCAGTTAACAACAGTTGTGCAATCATCACCCCAAGTGTGGCTGGGTCCAACCCTTCGGCCCACTCTAGTCCACCCCATGATCACTCCAGTCCGCCGCATTCTAGTCTGTGCCATGCACATAGTCCCCGGCAGGCGGACTCAACCCATTGCAGTCTTCCAAATGCTAGCCCTGCACACGGTCCAGTGCACCCCAATGCAACCTGTGCTAGCCCGACGCATAGCCCAGTTGAGACCAGTGAACACTGTGCTACCCCTAAGCTTAGTCCACTGTACACCTCGGACCCCTGCACCAGCAGCAGACAAAGTCCCGTCCGCAGCCAGGAGCCCTGCGCTAGCCTTTTGCAAAGTCCAACGCACACCAGTTATCCTCGCGAAAGCCCCGCTCCCAGTCCTCCACACACTGGGGAGCCCTGTAGTAGCCCTATGCACTCTGCTCCAACCAGTCCTCTTCAGGTACACCCCCGATCTGTTGAAAGTGCAGACTGTTTTAGCCACAGAGGCGCATCACTGCCGAGCCCCTTGCGCGACGACGACTCTACTGTTAGCTTAAGGCCAATTAGTCCTCCACAAACCCAGGAAACCTTGGTTACAGAGGCCCAGGACCCAATTGCGACAACAAGCACCCCTCATGGAAGTCCTGCTGGCCCTGTCCTGCCCTGTTCCGATGATGCTTTCTCTCAGGCGGCTACATGCGACACTGGCCCCGTCGGTGCACGTTCACCACCGTGTTCTCTGATCCACGATCGCCCTTTCCATGCTGGTTCCACTCCGTCAACCCCCATCCACGCTAGCCCAGTCGACGCTAGTCCTCTTCTGTCGAGCCCGACTCATGCTAGCCCAGTCCATGCTACAGCTCCTCAGACTGACTCCATCCATGGTAGCCCTGTCCGTGAAAGTACCTCTCCGTCTAGATCCGTCAATGCCAGTTCTGTCCATGGTGGTTCTCTCAAGTCCAGCTCAACCCAAGCTAGCCCTGTCCATTGTAGTTTCACTCAGTCTAGTTCTGTCCACGCTAGCCCTGTCCATGAATGTTCCTCTCCATCTAGCCCCATCACTGTTGGCCCTAGCCATACTAGCTGCCCTCAGTCTAGTTCCATCAATGTGACCTCTGCCAATATTAGTTCCCCCAGTTCAAGCACCTCTCAGTCTAGCTCCATATGTGCTGGCCCTTTTCTGGCTAGGACCACACACACAAGCCCTGTGCATTGTATTTCGACTCCAGCTAGCCCTACGGTATTGAGTCCTGCTCACTGCACCGCTGCGGTGCATAGCCCGAGCACCAGCAGAAGTGGAGAAGTTGACGGAGACGTCTCCGTGGACGAACCCAACAGCCATCAAGAAATCCCCCTTCTCGATCAAATCACTCACTCGCACACAAGCCCAACGTTGAGCCCCACGCATATACCCTTCACGAACACAGGGGCTGAAGCCTCAGTCTGTTGTGACGTTAGCCCCGGGCCTGCAGGATTGCTTCCTGGTCAAGTCAGTCCCCGGCTAGAACAAGTTTCTCAGCTACAAGTACCTCTTGGTGAGTGTTTTAAGGTTTCATCACCGTCTTTTAACACTTTAAGACATTTCATTAATTGTTATAGAAAAATATAGTTTGAATAGAATGTACTCATAATTGTTTTGATATTCTGTAAAAAAAAAAGAATATATTTAATAAATTTTTTGCCTTTTAGATTTACTTCAGCAAGTCTGCCAATGCTCAAAAGTCAATTCCTAATTACCTTCCAGGTGACACCATTGACAGGGAGGAGATGGAGGAGGAGAAACATGCTGTGGTAGAGGCGCTGGCAGAGATGGAGCCAGAGACGCAGAAGGCTGAGGAGAGGACGAAACCAGAGGAGGAGAACCTGGTGGACGGAGGGGTTCTAGGGCGGATAGTGGAGTCGGAGGACATGGAGAAAGTTCAACACCAGAGAATCGAGGAGGAGGAGGAGGAGGAGAAGGAGGCAGTCCCGACACGAGAGGAAGAGATTGAGGGGCAGTTTCAAGGGGGCCCACAAGAGGAGGCTCAAACGTCACTTCCAGGTAATAACCTTCCTCATTGAAGCCCATCGTGGGCTAGTTTTACTGAGGGCCCTAGGTGCACACATACAGGTTTTAGAGTCTTTGTCAGGAGTCACCATGTTTTAATGATAATAAAACTTGTGAAATGCGCACTCAAAAATGTGAAAATAGTTAAACAATCATAATTATTGTGACAACATTAACGTGTGTGTGTGTTGTGTGTGATTTGTGCGTGCGCATGTGTCTTTGAAGAGGATGAAATTGAGGACATCCAGTTTGCCGACATCCAGACCATGGTTTCTCAGGCTGCACCCCGGACTAGCACCTCCTCCCCTCCTCTACCCGTCAACGCCTCCTCCTCCTCCTCCTCCTCCTCCTCCCCTCAGCTCTCTCCCCAGCCATCCCCATCCAGAAGCTCTGCCCAGCCTCTCTCCCCGTCCTCCATCACCTCCTACTCCCCACATTCCTCTCCTCCCAGAGCTGGTTCTCTGGAGGTCAGCAGCTCCCCGCTCACCTTCTCCCACCGGGCCGCCGTGCCCCTCTCCCCCTCGCCACTCTCCTCCCCCCAGCCCTCCTCTCCAGCTGCTTCTCCGGCTTTGGCCCCCTCTCCGCTGGTGGACCTCCTCCAGGCGGACGAGTCCACTGGTCAGCACGAGGCAGAACCGGGAGTCGGAGGAGAAGAATCGCCCCTGCGCTGCCACGTGGCTGTAGACCGCCCAGAGGGCCACTCGGACACCTCGGCGAGGCCCGACGATGTGACAACAGCCACGGTCGACCCCCATGAGCCGCAGGGTGAACGTAGGGAGACGGGCGGTGACGAGGGCGTGCCGGCAGAGTCGCCACGTGCTGGAACCTCCACACCTCGGTCAACGTTGAGAGACGACGACGACGACGACGCCGCCAAACAACAGTCAACAAAGGAGCCCCGCGTCGAGGAAGAACAACCGAAAGAACCGGCAACGGACTCTTTCTGTCCGGCGGACGTACGGCGCAGGGAGGAGGGCGACGAGCAGGATGAGGAGGACAAGAGGAAAGGGATCAACTTGGTCGAGGGCCAATCGGAGGTGGCGTGTGTGGAGGAGGCGGTAAGAAAGGAGCAACAGGTGGCGGCGGAGAGGAAAGGGATCATGCTCGATGCGGGCCAATCGGCGGTGGAGTGTGTGGAGACGGATATAAGAGAGGAGCAACACGTGAAGGACACGAGGACAGGAGAGACTGAGCACGGGACACGTCAACAGGACGAAGAAGAAGAAGATGATGAGGTGGAGGAGGAGGAAGTGGTGGTGGCGGCGGCGGCGGCGGAGGAGGAGGAGGAGGAGGAGACGTTGTCCCTTATTGCGGCACGGGACGAACAGCCCGTCAGTCCCATGCTGGAGCTGGACACGGAGGTGTTGGAGCTCATGAGCGCCTCGTCTCCCCCAGCCTCCCTCCTGCACCCCTCCCACAGCCCCTCCCGCTTCCGACGGGCCAAGAGCTGGTGCCTCAGGCCTCCCCCTTCCTCCAGGCCCTCGGACGACCTCTCCATCCGCCTGACGATGTCCCCCTTCTCCACCGAGGCCTCCCCGGACAACTCCCCCACAAGGGACCCGGCCACCCCGCCTCCTCTCTCCCCCTGCTCGCCCCCACTCTCCCCCCACTCGCCGCTGTCCCGGGACGACTCCTCGCCGAGTGTCTCTGAGTCGCCGCTCCACAACAAGGTAATGGAGGGGGGGGCGGACGGCAATGGAAGCATTTATAAAAGGCCAACTCTCCCACTGCCTTGATATTCGTTCTTACTGTTTCGTTGTTGTTCTGCTGTGTAGCAACTGGTGTCCAGTTCGAGTGTGTCGCTGCTGTCCACCACCGTCGTCCCCATCACCCTGAAGATCGGGATGGGGAAGCCCGCCATCACCAAAAGGAAGTTTTCGCCTGGCCGACCCCGAGTGAAACAGGTAGAGGCTCCCCCCCCCGCAGACAGAGTGAACTGAGCAATGCCCTGTTTCACAAGTTGTGCGTTTGTGTGCGTGTGTGCATGTTGTCTTTGCTCCGTCCGTTTAAATCTTTCGTGTAATTTAGGCAGATGCTGTGTAATGCAGGCCTCTCCTGAAATGTATCGAAGTCAATCGACTGAAAGTCAGCCATGCAGTACGGCATAGTCTCCTCTGCTGTGCTCTTTCCTGTCCTGTCCCCTCCTCAAGAAACCCTTGTCTGCAAGTCTCCATGATTTTATCACGCTCGATCACAGCATTTTCTGCTTCCAAGCATGGGTCCCGGGCATGTCATCTATGCTCGCATCCGCGGCCCATATACACAGTCAATGAATCATCACCAGTCTTATCGCCCAGGCCCTCTAAACATGAATTTGAAGCCGTAGCATCAAAGTTGATGTATATTTCAAAGCCACAATCTACAGCTACGATCACTATGGAGCAATTTCTGGGGAGTGCAATTTCTGGGGAGCCTCTTTCCCACATCCTTTTGAGGATATGGTCTCTCTAAGAGTGTACGGGAATGTACTTGGCATGATGGCAAGACCAATGAAAAGTAGCTAAGTACATACCCAGTGTTAAGATGTCATTTTAATGCATAGAGTGAATGTTTTTCTAGCCTTAGCCGTATGGGCTCCCGTGGCCTGCTGTTGACCAGCAGGCTGATTTTCAGCACATGCATGCTATATTTACATTCATTGTTTTGGTCTTGTAACATGACTGGCTGCGGCTCTGCAGGTTCTCAGTCAGCATCGCAATCGGTTATGTATGTTTTGTATGCCTGATCTTCTTTTGTGACGTACTCTTCCTCCTCCAACCTGAAACTCTCACCGTCACTGATTTTACATTTAATCTTCTTCACCTCGCCTCAGATTCCCTGACGTCCTTTCTTTTTTTCTTGTTGCTCCACGTTACGTCACCCTTATCTTTCGTGTTACTCTGCCCTTACTCCCTGCTGTCACTCCGTTGCTACCCCACTGTTGCTCTGCCCCCTTCTGTGACCCCGCCCCTTTCTACCTGTTGCCCTGCACCTCATATGTAACTCCGCCCCTACTCTCACCTGTAACTCCGGCCCTATTCTCCTGTAACTCCGCCCCTGCTCTTACCTGTAACTCCGGCCCTACTCTCCTGTAACTCCGCCCCTGCTCTACCTGCAACTCCGCCCCTGCTCTACCTGCAACTCCGCCCCTACTCTACCTGTTACTCCACCCTACTCTCCTGTAACTCCGCCCCGACTCAAATCTGTTACTCCGCCCTACTCTCCTGTAACTCCGCTCCTACTCTACTCTGTAATTTGGGCCCTGCTCTACTCCCTCACCTCAGAGTACCTGGTGGAGTAATCGCAGGGCAGTGAGCCCCCCCTCATCCTCCCAGGATTCCACAGGAGAGGGGGGGTGGAGCAGCCCCAAGTCCCGCCCATCGGATTCCCCCCTGTGGAGCATGAAAGTGGTAATAGAAATGCACCCTAACCCTGACTGGCTCTCCCTCTCTGTTTGTGTGCTGCTGATGCTAACACTTATGTTACTGACCCAAATGAACCAATGTGGCCGCCTGGAAGGCCACAGAGGCAGGCCCCCTGTCCAGACTGGGGATGTTGAACTGAGAGCCCTCTACTAGCTCGTCTCTGTTGTATCTCTCACAAGGTTAAAGTGGGAACCCGCTGAGTGGTTTAAAGTCATCTTAACTCAATTACCTCAGAAGCAGATGGACACCCTTTTGATCTGGTGGTCTCAAGTCTTAGTTTGGTGTGTGTGTGTGTGTGTGTGTGTGTGTGTGTGTGTGTGTGTGTGTGTGTGTGTGTGTGTGTGTGTGTGT
>JAOPJL010000112.1:3493256-3503700 GCA_027123545.1 Trisopterus esmarkii
CGCCGTAGAACCGCCCACAAAGCTACTTGCGCAATGCGCTTTCCAACTTCCGTTTCAGACCGTTAAAATAGGGCCCCCTGTGTTACGGGGATGTGCGCCCCTTTGTGGCAGGCAGGAATAGCCTGAAATCTGGCCCCCTGGTGGGCAGGACAGCGGTGAACAGGTGCCAACATTCTCGGAGGCCAGGAGCAGGAGAGCCTGGGGGTTTTGTAGCGTATTCTAGCATGCATCAGGCCAGATATGTCCTTGGCGACTAGGGAGGCATCTGCTCATGTGTGGAGCCATTCAGACACTATCAATTCATGAGACATTAGCAGGCCAGGTGTCTGAGAAGCCCAGAGCTCAAGGCCACGGAAACATGCGTAATACCCACACATAGCCACAAGAGGTCAGGACCAAGCCACAAACCAAGTTGTAATGCCTACACATCGCCACAGGGGATCAGCACAGAGTAAACATACGGGTATCCAGGACACGGGAGCTCAGCACCATGCTTTGCCAATCAGAGCACGTTACGGAGGCCATGCCTGCCCATTATTAAAGTCACAACACATAGCGCAGGACGCATGCAAGTCATAGCACGCATGCGCGTCTCCACCTCGGTCCATGGCGCGTTCTGGCGCGCTGATCGTGCCATGTTCAATAATCAATCGCTATTGTTGACTGAACGCTGATGCTAGTATTAAAAATTTGCCGGGTGTCGATATGTCTTCTGTGCTACGAGGCAGTCCTATCAGGGACCATAGGGTTTCATTTTGAGAAAAATCTTAGAAATAAAGAAAAATCTTAGAAATTTGGGAACATAGGGCTGTAGGAACATAGGCCTACCCCGATTTTGTATCAGTAAATGCTTAAGGTGTGTGACCAGATACAGACTTTTCAAAATGTCCGTTTGTCGAGAAACACCTTTGCAGAGTTAAGCACATTTTTGTTGTTATGGAGAGATCCATTAGTGAAACAAATTTCCCAGTGTACATGGGATGAGATGTGGTGTAAAATAATGTGATTCTGTAGTGAGAGCATAGTTTGATAAAGGAAATTGGGTCCACAGAATACTGAACACATAAGGTAGCATTTTTTGATAGGGTAGCATGATTCGATAGAACTGCTCTCGAGTCGTGCTACGGTAGCATAATCTGGCAAGAGAGCATAAATTGGCAGAACACCGTCCCTGCGTTGTGGCTACGCAGCAGGGCCGACCTCGAGCCGCAACAGTGTGGGCAGCTGAGGCTGGTCGAGCACTGCTGGTGGGCGGGGCAGCACGCCATCCATCCAGAGTGTGGAGGCCGTGGTCCAACAAATGTCTGGGGACCACCAAGGGCCAACGCCGCCCTCCAGCGGATCCTGGTCGGGGCACCGATGGAGGTGGTCCCCAACCACACCCCGAGGGCTAGGGCTGACTCTGGGATTTGGCAGAGGAGGACCTATACCGCCCGCTGCAGGTGACGGGCGTCCCAGGCAGGGAGAAAGAATTATTCAAATGTATCATTGTTAATGATTCTGGAATAAACTGAGAAAAAAGTTTTTCTCAGCATGGACAGTTCAGTTCAACCGGATAATGAAGATATTAAACAGTATAGCTGACTGACAACCTGTGTCTTATTGTAGCATCCAATGTTACACCCCTCTGCATGGCAGCTACTACTGCGTATTTCACTACCAGCAGCTGTTTAAAAGGAAGGGAAATTACGACGAGGGCTTTGGTCACATGCAACACAAGACCCAATGGCTCCTGAAGACTACTGTCGATGAATCTGAGGCATAACGCAATATTTAAAAGTAGTGTGATGGTAATAATGATCTATACTGTGGTGTGTCAATGCATCAAACAAATTGTACTTTATTAAAAGGCAGTGGTATTAAGACATTTATTTTTCATTTTAAAAAGGCTTACATGATCGTTACCAAGACAACAACATGGATTGATTCAACTGTACAAATCCCTTGTAGAAACATGTAAATGATTTTAATTCAGTGTGTACATTCGTTGTAATGGCTGCGTCTGTTGTACGAATGATAAATATGATAAAGTGCAATGTTTCTTCTCAAACTGTATCTATTTAAAATCATCCAGAGAAGAACCATTTGATTAATCTAACTATATATTTGTAAAGTATGTCTAAATAATCTTGCAGATTTAAGTTTTCATATTCAATAACGTCTTTAACTCTTGTGTGACCTCAATGTATGATTTCATAGTGGCAAGATAATTTATTATTTTAGATTTTCTGTTGCTGAACAATAAAAATTAATGATTTTTTAAGAATCAATTATTTCTGTTGATTGATCTTGCTTGCAAGGCAATTCAATATCAGAACTCCCATCCAGTTTTCTAAAAAAAAAAGAAATTAAACATTTAATAAGGTAATATTTGTTTTTTGTTTAATAAAAGGTGGTATTTTTGCCAGCTCACACTTGACTTATTATTTTAGTACTTAGTCTTTCTTGCTTAAGGCTTATACCTACAGGTAGACTGCTGCAGACATTGGGGTTCGAACCAACATGCTTCCTCCATGTATGTTGTTGTAAAACACCATGTGTACTGACCTTTCTTCTGTGTGGTCCTGGAGTTCCACATTGAGGGTCTCGGGCAGCAGAAAGCAGAGGAACCCGCCTATTAAGGGTACGGTGCCATACAACACCGTAGGGATGGCAGGGTGGTAGACCTGTAGTAGTTTGATGAGAGGAGCTAGTATGGCCCCGATACGACCACCCACGAGATTTACACTAACTCCACTCTGCCTGACAGAAACAAAAGATAGCAAGAAAAAACATGGATGCAAATAAAGGACATTTATTTTGTAACACTAAACTATACTGAATAAATGTTGAAAAAACGTTCAAAAGCCAACTAAAAAATCAACAGAAATCAATTTACACTTTACACTTTTGAATGTATTTTTGTTGTGTCTTACCTTACAGTAGTCGGGTATATTTCTGCAGTGTAAGCGTAGATGACGGAAAAAGAAGCGGTGGATCCAAACTTCCCAAGAGCAGCGATGACTGTCATAGCCACAGGAAAGTCTGGGGGTCAAAATGAATCATTACGTATGCTGTATAAATATGCATTAAGCTGATAATAGGCTGCAGAAGGTTTGGCTAGTAGCTACCATTTGGAATCGCAAGCATCACAAGGCAAGCACTGCCAGCAAAGATCAAAGCCGCGGCTTGACATTTTATCCTCCCAACGCGCTCAATGAGTATAGCACTGCCAATGCATGCAGGAATGTCTACAAGGCCAAAAATTAACTGAGTGAGGTAGATATCCAGGCCAAAACTGCCAACATTTAGGCTGATTCCATAGTACACCATAAACGCTCCACACCTAGAAACAGAAGGTAAAAGTTATATTGACGGAAATATTGTTCATATGCATGTACATTTGCTGTAGCGCAAATCTTTATTGTCTTGATTCTTCAAATCTTTCAAATTCAATATCTGTTCTTATACATATGTATCCGAGTCATACTTACCAGATAAAACTCATGACGAGAACACGTTTTCTTAAATATGGCAGTCTGAAAATGTCCAACATTCCTGCGCTTTTTGATACGTTCTTAGTCTCTAAGTCAGCCTCCAACTAAACCAGGAAACATCAAGGTTGTTTCCTTGTTATTTTTTATGTCTGCAAGCATACTTATTGACCGTGGATGTGTTTGCTATTAAAGTAGGTAAAAGTGATGCATAGGTAGCTCACCTGGCTGAGCATGGCCTCAGAGATTGTTCTTCCATTCACCCTGGCTGCCCTCAGGATCTCATTTTGCGCCTCCTTCAACCTGCCCTGGGTCAAAAGCCAGCGGGCCGATTCAGGCATGAGCCTGGAATATCATACAGATCAAACATAAATAAATCGGAAAAATCACTGAAGTGCAGAATTTCTTCCAAACATTTTAGGTCTGGACCCCACTTGGGGTCGCAGAAACTTGCAGATTTATAAGCTTTAGAAATTTTGTGGTGCATTTATATATATATATATATATATATAGATATATTTTTTTATGTTATAGTTAATTGAAACTCAAAAGCTTAAGGTTAAAAGTTCTCATAAAGGTCCGGTACTTTTATGAGACTGCCTTCCCTTGATTCAACAAAAAAGTAAATGACTTATCACTTGGTGCAGCACGAAATGCCAATGTGACAGGATAAACATGATAAACATTGTGATATACTTAAGATAGTTAGAAGTAAGAGGCTCAGGGTTACACTGTAGAACAGAAAGGTTCACAGACCAGTATACAGCTAGAAGTAACAGGATCAGAGGGCTTGAGAACACCAGGTGTATAATCCTCCAATCACGGACAAAATAGGCAATGCCTGACATCACTATCAGTCCAACAGAAAAAAAGCTAAGTGCAGAAAGGCTGACAAAACCCCGTTTTGAGGTACAGGTCCACTCAACCCCTTTAAAACAATAACAACAAAAATACAAGTCATTTCACTGAAAGATCTGTCCCAGGAATATAATATAAAAGTAAATAAGGGAAGAATGAGAACATAATAGCAATCATACCGCTAGATGCTACAAAATTCTAAAATAATTTACTCATCAATGACTATATAGTAATCATTATTAAGTTAGTAATAATACATAATTAATACAATATCTTCTCAGTGACAGTTAACTGAATTGACCTGATTAGAAGAAAATAAGGAAAGGTCATCTACTTACCTATGACAAATGAATTAATCCAAACACCAGAAAGGGCAACACCAACTAAAAATCGAAGTGCAATGTAAACATAGATGTTTGGTGAGAAAGCAGAGGCAATACCAAACAAGAGTTGGAGAAACAAACTGAGTAGGGAAACCTTCCGGCGGCCAAACCTGCAAAAATCAAACAGAAGAATATTTCAAATGGAAGAACAATTCACTCAAAATATAATGATAAATTTACTCTACTCCAATGGATACTTTTTAAATAAAATACTTAATTGACCATGTTTACTCAAATAATGAAATTGGAAATATTTGTACATCAAATGTATATATATTTTTTCATAATGTGAGAAGCAAGAGCCAATACCTGTCAGCCATTGCCCCAAATACCAGCACTCCAAGCAGAAGTCCTGAAATGTAAATGGACTGCGTTGCCTCGTTTAAACTGCTGTCGTCACACACTAGATTAAACTGAGGAAGGGGAAGATGGAAGAATACAATAACATTAATAAAAAGCTGAATCCGCAGGTTCCTGCAGAATCATTTTAGGGTTAGGTATTATTACATTTTGGGGTTTAGGAGTCGCCTTATAGTGTTTGCCGGCATTAAAGACGTTCCTGTTACAGAGGTTGATTATTAAGCTCGTGACATAATTCATGTCCATTAATGTCCATGTCATGTCCAAGTCCATTAACATTCTTTATCACTATTGTTGTTGTCAAGGTCGGTTAAGTTCCTGATTATATTTATGTCAGGCATGTGCGTGTCGGAATTACTGGTTGTATCTTATCTTATCTTATGTTGTTATTTTGTGTATTGCGGTAGGGCTTCTTCATCGCTGTCATTAAGAAATCTGACATTGAGGAGTGTATTTCTTCAGGAAGAAGCCATGGTTGTCGTTGGATGTTCTGTTCCTGGCTGGGCTTTTGAAACCGGAGATGTGTCTGAAGCACTTGCTCTTGTTGACAAATCACAGACTTGTCCATCTGTACCCGCCTGCCCAAATCGCAACTCCACATGGCCCGAAACTTGATGGGCCTAAAGTCGACGTTGGCGTAACGATAGAGGAATGGATGGTTCATTCGTCACTGGGATGTCTTTCGCACTGGCTCAGGCATAGGAGCTGCCCAGGCCCCTTTCCAGTTATTTCAGTGCACCGGGCCTGAACTTGGGGACAGCATGTTGAAAGCCCATCCCAACATCCCCTCCGGACCCCTGTCTGATCGCTGCCATGTATTCACTAGCTGTCATTCCGGTTGCCACATGTGTCCTGCACACCGAGCTGCTTCAGCTGCACCAGGAACGTGATGAAGTATTCCATGCCTTTACCGCCAGAGTGAGAGGAAAGGCGGAGACATGCGCCTAGAGTGCAGTATGCGGGTGTGGCAAGCTCGTGGATGGCTACAACCGCCGTTTTGACGCTGTTCTCTAACTGTAAGTTAACTATAGGATGCACTATTAGTAGATATGTTAGGGTTAGGGTTAGGGGTAGGGTTAGGGGTAGGGTTAGGGTTAGGGTTAGGGTTAGGGGGTAGGGTTAGGGTTAGGGTTAGGGTTAGGGTTAATACTAATAGTGCATCCTATAGTTAACTTACAGTTAGTTGAATGCATGTTGACATGCAACTGCATATCTACTGATAGCTTATTGAGTGTCAACAGTGGACTATCGAAATAAAGTGTTACCAAATAATGTGTGTCATATACGATAGTCTAATGCACATATACTGGGTGATAAACAGTACCACAGTGAAGACATAGGAGGATAAGTTAATATGAGCTTTTAAGCTCATAGAAAAGAAGACAAACAGTACAGGAAACAACATTCTCATTTCTATCTGCAATAACCATAATTAGGTTTATTCTGAAGAAACAATGTGTCTGAGGATCTACTTTAGTACACACATTTAGACACCACAGAAAAGGGTCCCTATAAAGTGATGAGCACGCACAAATCCAAGAACGAATGAACGATCCACTCTCAGATACGAGTTGTACGTACCGGATCGCACAAAAGGTTTAGATTGAATCGTTCATGAATCACACATCACTAAATTTGGTGCACACTCAAGAAAAAGTAAAACGATAAATCAAATGTGAACACCTCACACTACAAATAAGCACAAAACACAGTCAACAACACTAGTAAACAACGGCCCTGTTTCACAAATGAAATGGTAAAAAACTACGACGTCAGGTGAATCTCAGAGTGGCGACATCCCTTAGTTGGGATGTTACATGGTGTTGCTAACCTTAATGAATATAAATTCTTAATTTCTCTTTCTTTGAGGGAATAGCGAGGGAGCTGTCCTAAAAGAGGAGAGAGTTTCTACATCGTCCGAAGGCACTGCCTGCGAACGGATAACACACTGTGGGGAGAGGGGCAGCATAGCGAGGGCACTAGGGACTCCATGGAGGCATTTCACTTGAGAAAAAGAATCCCGCTCTGTTTTTCCAGAATTAATGAGTTAATTTTCTCAGAATTATGAGATAAGTTTTCATGACAAATACATTTTTTTTCTGGATTAACAAGACACCTCAAAATCCCCAATTAAGCTGCGTTCAGGGCTGAGAATTTAGGAAAGAATGGGGGGGAGGTGTTATCCCCATGGTTACAACCAATGCCAGTTATTTTTTTGTAATGTTGTTGTCTTACTGCTGTGAGTGTCACATCAGAATATCAGATCAGAACATCAGATCAGAACGGGCTTTCCATCTGAACAACCCCAAAGTCCTGAGGTGTGCAAAGTCAACAAACTAATAATGCCATCAATATCACTTACTAAGGATATGAGTATCTCCCAACGTCTCAAACATAAACCAAAATAAAACTGGATTACAATAAACAGGCGAGCATGTTTTCTTCTATGAAATAGAGCTCTTAAGTGCAAATGTAAGGAAAATCGTTAATTCAGAAAAACAGAAGATTTTTTATCGCCATGAATTCATTTTCTGAAATGAATGCATAATGCCTCCATACTTGTGCACACCACTTATGGTCAAAATGCTCTTCCTTCCGCCCACAGATGACGTAGGAAGGTGATGCAAAACATGTAAATCGGGGAAAATATTGTACATCTAATTTCTCATTCTGATGAAACTCATTCTGATGAAATGTTAAATCGCTGGATTGCCCCTTCAAATTATTTACATTAAATTAGATTTTGAAAGTGATCCAGATTATCTAATTTGGGTGAATTATTGGTTGAAATATGTGGAAAAAAGGGTTCATTACTTTAAAAGCTGCCTGCGTCCTTTCTCTCAGGTCCAAACCCATTGTGATGGTGGAAGCTCAAGTGACCTACACCCCGGCCCAGATACCACCCAGCCCCTCTGACTGCCTCACCCCTGTGGCCATCGTCACTGAAGTCTGCTTCACAATGAGCGGCCAAACTTCGGTCCTACAGAACTTTGGTGAACCTCTCTCATCTAACCTGTGATAGTTTGTAGCTCAGCTAGTAGAGCAAGGCATTAATACTGCCAGGGTTAGAGGTTCAATTCCCTGTCTAGTAAAGCAAGGCATTAACACCACCAGGGTTAGGGGTTCCATTCCCTGTCTAGTAGAGCAAGGCATTAAGACTGCCAGGGTTAGGGATTTGATTCCCTGTCCAGCTAAACTAGTAATGCAAGGCATTAACACCACCAGGGTAAGGGGGTTCCATTCCCTGAATAGCTCACCTGGTAGAGCCTGGTCTCAACAAGGATTGGCTGGGATAACTCTGGTTTTATTTCTCAAATTCAAACTATATGAGGTAAAAGGAGGAGGGGTCGAGGGGGAATGTGTCTTGTTAACTAACTTTGATCATGCCATCTAGGATATAGTGACAATCAAAATGGTTCCACATGGTCTTCCTCTCTACTGTCTTCCAGTAAAAGCCGGGATCAATTTCACCCTGTCACTGGACGCGACCCGAAAGCGAGCCTACTTCACTCCAGACGCACGCGTGCAGGGAGAGTCTTTCACTCTCGACCAGCAAAGAAAATGTTTCACCTACAGCGTGTTCATTGAGGTGCGTGGTTCCCTGAGCACCGTGCTGGTTACTGGTAGTTAGTTAGTGAGGTGCAACCGGAGCACCAGTCAGGGAAACGAGTGGGTGGCCGGTCTCCACATATTCAAATGACCAATTTATACAATTTAGAAGTCAATCAGGTCAGCTCATCACGTGGCCCCGGGCTGCTCTGTGCTGTCTTGTGTAATACCTTTTGTAATACATCTTAACATTTTTATGTTGTTTTTTTTTGGGCACTAGTCATCACATTGGCAGCAACTGTTATTTCCCCCCTTTGCTCCTTTACCCTAGCCGGGGCTCTCAGGCCAATAACCAGAATCCAATGCAATGTAAATAAATAAGAAATAGCCCAAAGGAACAACGCACACGTCACCTTAGCAGTTTCCCATCACATTACATTAAATGGTAGATGGTGAAGATCCTTAAAACATTTATATTCATGTGCCCACCATTTCTCACCACAAAGTGATGCCATGAGAGCAAGGCTAGTTGATACCAAAGGCCTTTTAAATTGAGCAGGAGGTAAGTAAAGGGTATATAATTTCTATACATTTTTCCAGGACAATGTTGCAGATCTTGATTTTGGTTCACGAGACTCATATGAAGCAGTACTCTTATTATGTTAGAATATAGTTGAGTATGAGAGTTCCCCTTTACAGGTGCTGTAGCTAAGATTTAAGAGCTTTTATTTAAGTGTATTTTTTTAGAAATGGTATAGAACATAAGGCAGCTATTAGTGATTGAAATGTGTTGTGAGAATCTTAAACGCTTCCAGCTAATGCCGTGCTATCAGGGCATCTCTTCCCTTATTGGTTCGGGGAATCCATCTTGCCTGTCACTCACAGTGCATGAAATGCTTCACTTCTGAATGGCGGAGAAATGTTGGGAGGGCGGGAGCAGAGAAGGAGGAGCCGTTTCCTCTCTCAGAGCTCTTTTCTGCTCTTTCTCTTTACAATTCTTGAATGGTTCCTGCGGCGGTCTTTGGGAGCAGGTTTGTAACCTAAGTATTGTCCTTTATATTACAGCCCTGTCCCGAAGACTCTCTGAACGACTTGTTCAATGAGCTGACCTTCTCGTTTGTCGGCCTCCCCTCAGTGGACAACCTCAGGCCCAGTCTGGCCCAGCAAGCCCGCCCCACCAGCATCCATCCAGTAGGCTCCTATCCACCTCCACCCTCCACACGCTCCTCCCATGGAGGCGTCTTCCGCAAAACGGAAGTGGCTTTGTGGGCGGTTCTATGGCGATGTTGCTATTATGATGGCGGATAAATGTTTCTTGCGCCCGACGCAAATCTAAAATGGGTTAGTCTGAAACCCGTAGGTGTGTTTTGGGCGTAACGTGCAATAAACCATTCAGAGTGCCATCTTCCATCCCCTGTAAGAGCCAGCACATTTGCCTTGACCAGTTGGTATTTTGACAGCGCGTTTGCATTCTCCGCTGAGACAGATACATGACCACATGGATTTCAAACTTCAAATGGCTCAGTTTATGGCCAAATAATAGGCCTTATTCACACATGGAATAGCGTTTTCTTCTACAAAAACGCTGAGTTGTTATGTAAATTTTGGCAAAGACAACTTAAAGTGGTCGTTCATCGGACCTCATTTCCAAGTGAGCCAGTGTGTTATTTATCATTGGAGACCGTTTTAAAACACTTTTCATTCAGTCCTTCAAGTTGCAGAAATCGCTTGTACTAGGCTAGCACAAGTCGAGGGGATCTGCTAGCCTGCCAATAAAAACAGTTTTACCCACTCCACAGTACACCTGAGGCAAACCAATTA
>JAOPJL010000112.1:4028794-4039801 GCA_027123545.1 Trisopterus esmarkii
CACACACACACACACACACACACACACACACACACACACACACACACACACACACACACACACACACAAAAAGAAAGCACACAAAAGGGCATGAGACATAAACATATTTTATTCCTACATATATTTAAGTAAGTATACTTACTTACTTACATATATTCTACTGTTGGGATTGTTATATTCTTGTGGGTAATGTAATATTCTGCTTAAAGTAAGCAAAGTTATTAGGTAAGACAAGTTGGTTGTTTATTGTTGGTTGTCTAAACTGATTCATGACAATATTGTGACCACATCACACACACATGGTTCCTGTAATCTGGATATCAAAATTGAAGTACAATACACTTGCAAACCTTGCGATCACTGAGCACTTTTCTCCTGGAAAATGAACAAACCTCATCTAGGGGCACACATGCGATATGTTCTAGCATGGGGTAGAGTCACTAGCCAATGTCACATACAGGTACATCATTTGGAGTTAAGTTTACATGACACGCGATAGGATGTATACGATGGGGAAAAAATAAACAAACGTCCAAACATCCACAAACGACACAAGCTACGATACGTGGAGGTTAAAGGTCTTTAGGCCTATACATCTAATCTCTCAAACTCTGACTAATTCATTAGGCTTATCTACTGACTAATTGCTGACTTATTACTGATGTTATGTAAACTAAAATCCTCGCCTCAAAGGAGGAGCTGAGCAAGACACAAGAAGTAGCCTTTAAAATACAAACCCTCTTCCAGAAATAGTGTGATGGGCGGAGCACAGCTTTTAACGACATAGCAACTGTATTTAGCTCCTAACTCTTCCCTAGTTGAGTATATGTTATCTCTTGTCCAAAGTTAATCTCTTTAAGGCTTAACAGGCAGAGTTAATGCTTCGCCTGGCATCGGTTACTATTTACATTCACCACCAGCCGCATGAAAGTAAAACCTAAACGCTTCTGTTGTCTAAGATGGGAAGGCTGCCTTAGCCTGCGCCATGGGCTTTGAGATGATGCTGATAGAGGATGTTGTTGGATAATCCGCTGCTGGCAGCACCCGTGAACGGTGTAGCATCAGGGCTCCTCGTGCTTCCCTGTCGTACACAGAGGGGCTGCGTAATTCAAACTCAATTGGATCAGACGGCTATAAAAACACCACCTTGTCCCTGATCACAAGATGATTATAGCCAACGCGTATAGCTCGCCTCAATCCCCGTCTCACACACACACACACACACACACACACACACACACACACACACCACGACCATCGACCACATACAAAACACTAACGCATCAACACACACACACACATAAACACAAACTATAAATAGTAGGCTTAGTAGTAGACTATTTCATCCATAACATGACTGAATACATTTTCATAATTATTGTATTATTGATCAGACTTCTGAATATGCTTTCCCACAGTTGCAGACAAACTGCGTTTAGCAAGGGGACATTAAAAAAGAACAGCTTGCCTGACACAGTTCCCCTCACTGGGTCTGAGTGCCTATTAGTCACCCGCTGCACTCTCAGAACACCACACGGAAACAACACACATGCTCCCGGACACAGGCACACACAGGTACCCACACACACACACACACACACACACACACAGGTACCCACACACACACACACACACACACACACACACACACACAGGTACCCACACACACACACACACACAGGTACCCACACACACACACACACACAGGTACCCACACACACACACACACACACACACACACACACACGGAGGATGACATGTGATTGTTGACACAGAGTTTGGTGTGCATATGTGATGGTCTGACATTATGGCATTTTGGTCTTAATCTAGAAAACCACAGAAAAACATTCAGGCCAACATTTCCGGCATAGACCAGTACCTCTAGCACACATTGATGGGGGCTACATATTTTCACACAAACACTCTGTAGGTTGTTGTTTCTCACGCGACCACATGTAATGTTTGCAAGTGCAGATAACCAGGCATCTAACCCTAACCCAGTCTAGTCACACACAGCATTCTGCCCGTGGTCATTTAGCCATTTAGGTCTTGAATGTCAACCTGTGGCGTTCTAGCACTGATGCTAAATTATTGCAACAAACATGGCTGCACAGTAGTGCAAGATAAAGAAAGCAACAACAAATGGTCAAGAGACATTGAAACACTCAGGGTTCTCTCACCTTCACAGAGCAGGAGCAGACCCACCAGACACACGAATGGTCTGTGTAACATGCCTCCAGGAAAGAGAGCAAGAGAGGGAGGAAGAGAGAGGGAGCTGTACTATGGGGAGTTGTGCCGGTGGATGAGTCTACATGAGACTTGTGGATCTGAGACTCAACAGAGAGAGAGAGAGAGAGAGAGAGAGAGAGAGAGAGAGGGAACAGAAGGGGGAGGGGGGCGGGTAGATGGTCATTTGCAGTAGGATCTCTTACAGACAGGAGAGTGAGGTAAAGTGCAGTAAAGATATTAGTATAGAAAATCTAAACAAAGGACAACTGTATAACAATAGCTATTATTCACATTCTCACATATTCACTCTCCCACACTTTAATGTGTGTGTTTGATGTTGTTTACCACCAAGGTATTTTATGGCTGATGATGAGGTCAGCTTTAGAAGCGTGGAGTGTGCAAAATCATAAGGGCAAATAAAGTGAAATGCTTATTTCACTTTATTATTTAACCAAAACGTATACCATCCAGGCTGGTGGCAGAACAGACTGGATACAACCACTTCTGATATACCCAGAAAGTAATCTGTGAACCTTCCACTCCAGCACTCCAGTACTTTTTAGCAACACAGCGGGGTCTCACCTCAGCTAAAGAGCCCAGTGGCCGATCCCATCCTAAGGGCTAGACAACACTATTTACTATTTGTTTCACTTAGAAAACGCTCTTGCAATGGTTTCCTAAACACGTCACTGACGAGCAGATGTGAACACAATAGAGGCTGGGACATTGGGAATCGAACCCAGTACCTCTTTACCTGGAAGTCAAACACCCAGGCCACTGTCTTGCAACCTAATTTGTGTGATGAATATGATGTCAATATGTTGCTTTCAATCACTGTACCGTCACTCTTTGGCCAATACTGATCCATCATCTATCAATATCTCTTTATCAATATTGGTACACTTATTTTTCAGTCTAGTCAAGTCCAGTGTCTCAAGACCTTGAGACCGGTGTCTCAAGGTCATTACAACCATTTACGACTTTCCTCTGCAATGCATGAAGGACGCAAGCCCAAAACAGAGGCTAATTAAACAGTAGCGTAGTTCAAACAGTAGTAGTTCATAAAAACGAAACCAAAGAGTAACAGAGTCTGTATATATGGAGGATGTCTGCTGGCTGGGCGGAGCGGGCGGACACATGATTGTAGGGTACCGTTCTGTCAACGGTAGCGACCCACGCCACACACAGGGTATTAATAGTTCTTCAGTTGGCCCTGCCCAGAATGAGCCCGCATTAAACGGTACAGTATGCAGAGTTAAATACATGGCATTTAGGGCCAGAGAACAGGGTTAGAAAGAAAGAAAGAAACAGCCAAACGCTCAGGGAGGCAGTAGACTCATGCCTACAGCCATACTGTCATTACTCGTGTCATTTAAGCGGAGGCTCAAGAGAAATAGTCCTACATGGGTCTTTAGCAAAGAATTTTGAATTCAAGTATTTCAATATGAGGTGATTGCAAAAGAAAAACAAAGTTATGTATGTTAATAGGTGTAACAAATAGGGATATATCTGTTTAAGAAAGGTGTGTGGTTGGTTAACATTTGGTGAAAAGCAACTCGCGCATATATAGCGACGGTCACAAAAGAAGCCTTCTTTCATTTCCTGTCTGGTGTACCACCATAACGGCAGGTATGACGTGGTTTTGTATCGTTAGCATAGCCTTATGTTACCCTCATGTTCATAGTTGCATTATGTTTGTGTGCTGTAGGCATTGTGTCCCAGGACTAGATAAGTGTTCTTGGTTGTCATCCCCAAAGACATACCTCACACTTTTGACCTCAATTGCTAGGCTTGTTGACTTATTGATTCGTATTTGAACCTCTGACTCTCTCAGGAGTCTATATTGTTGTTTTTCCCATCGATATTTATTTTTTACAACTAGTTGTCATTTTGCTTGTATGCCATTTGAAAAAAAAAGTCATACTTTAAATTACGGTAATAAATAAATTCACATTGCTACATCTGACCTTGAATCCACATGTCTGTTCCTCTTTACATGCACACCTGAGTGGGGATAATAGTCATTATTATTTGTTATTTGTACTTATTTCTTTGGTTGCCATTCCCATGGCGGCATTGTTCTCATCTTAGCACAGTGATCTTCTGAGCCAGCTTTCTCCCATTGGCCAATATGCTTTTGGTTGTGTGGGTTGATATTCTTGGTTACATACCAGCTCCCAGAGAGGTAAGGCAGTGTGTTAAGTTTAACAGCAGGACAGTTCCACTGATTTATTCATATTAGGAAGCATATTCATCTGGCTGAGCTGCCTTGGCGGAGGTCTGCGCTCTCCGAGTGCTTTTCTAGTCTTTTCTATTGTATTCATTATTAGTCATTATCTACTTACACTCATTACTCACTTCCAATGTTTTTTTAGAGACATCGTTTGTGAGCAGGAAGTGACGCCTTGCTCAAGGAGGCCTACAGGAGACATGGGAGTTCGGACCCAGAACCCTTTGCCTGGGAGTCGTCAAACCGTCTATTTCCCTGTGTCCCATATGCTGAGCTGGCAGGGCATGCCGGGCGGGAGAGAAGGCAGGTAGGGTCACGCTGTCCTAGCCAGCTAATCTGGGCGGTTTAGCTTCAGAAGCCACGCCTATCCTACATGCCTCACATCTATGATTGGCTGAATCAAATGTTGTGTTGAGCTCTCCCACGAGGGTTTTAAAACAATGACTAAATAACCGGCTGAATATCTGTTCATGTTAGTGTTCCTTTTCATATTCCAACCACTATCATCCTCACCTGTTGGCTAGTCTACATCTCACCTTGTTGTCCTGCTGGTAAGCTGTACATGGTTGCTGTACATACCATTTACTGATGTTGTTCCTGCAGCCATGGTTATGCCATGTCACTGCATTTGTCAGAGGCACGTATCAGGTCCTAAACAGTCTGATGTGCAGTCTTGCGACGTTAAGCAAACTACATAAAACTTAAGATAAATAACTTGTAGAGGCAAAATTCATATTTATTAATACATATTACATAATACATAATACATATTTGTATCAGAGGACATATCCAATAACTTCACATCAGTAAAATGTTAAAACGTATACAAAATAATATATATTTTTATAAGCTGCTAACATCTGTGACATCAATTTGATTGACCCTTGCATTCAGCTAACACCAAACTATTCTGAATTGTAATATGTAGTTACCAGCTTATTGTTCTTATAATCCAATTCTTCTTCAATCTTTTTAGCATAGGCTACTGTATGGATGGCGTTGTAACCAAATCATTTGGGGCTACGCCAATACAGTGTAAGACATTGCGCGACTCATCATTTTACGTTCAGACTAGCCGACGTTTGACCTTTCGTCGGACTGGTGCAACGGACCCCCTCCCCCCTCCAAGTGAACGAGTAGACTCACAAATCCGACTGTAGGCTTACGTCTAAAGTCTGATGGCGGACGAGCTCAGATCCTGGTGAACGGGTGTTTCACCTTCACCCGCTCCGCATCTGTTTCGACCAATCGGGTTGCACCGGGCCCACTAGTGAACCAGTGGGGGTGTCGGAGGGAGGGCGTGTGGAGTGAAGGGCGTGGCCAGAGGCAAGGGGAGGAGCACGGTGGTGGAGGAGGAGCTGGAGGCGATGGAGGGCAGGCTGATGAGGTAGCGGAGCTGGAGGCGATGGAGGGCAGGCTGATGAGGTAGCGGAGCTGGAGGCCCGTGGGGGGCAGGGTCCTCACAGCGAGCTGCAGGTTGTGGGAGGCCCGCTCCTCGCCCTGCCCCGCGACCACCTGGAGAACGCACGCACGCACGCACGCACACACACACACACACGCACACACACAGGCACACACACGCACACACACACACACACACACACACACACACACACACACACAAGCACACGCACACACACAGGCACACAAATACAGAATACCTGTGAACATGTGTGGGTGTAACTTGAGACATGAGGTGTTGAAAATGCATCCTACTGCTTAACCAGATACAGTACTTTGTGGTACTGGGGCATGAAACTGTATCTTAGGAAAGGTGTAATTTAGCTAATTTAGCTCCCCCCCCCCTCTCTCACCAAAGCGGGTGATAACCTGGAGCTTATGCCTGAGATATGCAGCATTAAGGCATTTATTCAGGTTAGATTCGCATTGAGACTGGAACCCACACTATAAAGTTCATGGACTGCCCGCCACTGGTGTGAACACATGTGTGGGTTGATGTCTGTGTGTGTAAATACATTTGTGTGGGTGAATGTGACCACAGGTGTGTGTGATAGATAGATAGATAGATAGATAGATAGATAGATAGAAGGATACTTTTATTGTCATTGTGCAGTGAAATGTAATTTTATAAAATGAAATGTGCTTATGCAGCCTCTAATACAATGCTCACACACACACTCGCACAATAAATAGTATCAAATACATAATAATACATCTGTGTGTGTGTGTGTGTGTGTGTGTGTGTGTGTGTGTGTGTGTGTGTGTGTGTGTGTGTGTGTGTGTTATGAACCTGGGCCCGGGCCTGCTGGGCAGCCGTGGCCTCCACAGCCATACATGGCTGCAGGCCCTGGGGGACGGTCAAGGCCTTCAGCTCCACCCGCTCCACCTCAGCGCCCCAAGCCCTGGACTGGATGCTCAGCACCTCCTGTTCAAGAAACCAAACAGCAGCAGCAATCAACAGCCCGGCAACTTGTCCGTCTGTATCATGACCGGAGATACAATACGATGCAACACAATACAAACTTTATTAATCCCACTAGGGGCGATTTGTACGCGCAGCTTGTAGTACTGAACAGTAACATGCAAACAACAAATACACATACACAACAATACAACTACGGAGCATTTCGTAGTCGAATTGCAGATGGATTGCAGATGGCAGACGTGTGGATGTGCCGCATGTGTTTCCCCCCCCCCCTCACCTCCATGGTGCTCCCGATGGCCCTCCTCTGGGCCATGATGTCAGAGAGGGTGTGTGTCCCCAGGGCGGCCCTGAGGGTGGTCTGGGCAAGGGTGTGGGTGGCCAGGTTGCCGTCCAGCACCCGCGTCACCCACAGGGCCGGCTCCGTCACCCGGTAGAACAGCACAGCGTCCACCCTCAGCGGCACCCAGTCCATCGTCAACACCTGGCAGGAGACGGGGAAAAACGGCGATGAACGAACGTGAACATGAACGCATGGGCGGGGCGGGATGTTTTGATCTGATCTGTCGTCACCACGGAGACACCGCTGAAACGGGATGTGGCAGTGATCGAACCCAAACCGCGGTACAACGCGAGATCGTCCGCAACTTTGGCCTTTGACAGCTGAAATAAAATACACTTAGTTTGAAGTATGCTGCGCGTTATATAAAAGACTGAGGGCAGGATAGTGTAGAGTAGGCTACGTGCCCTAAAGACAAGTTCAGTATTTCTAGTCGATTCGTTATCTTATTTTTTTTATTAATGAACTACGTTCAACCATACCTTATGGCCACAACACTTACCTCTTGTGGAGGCATGTCATAGTACACCGTTCTCATGTCCACCTTCCTGATGACGTCCAGCCAGGGAATGATCCAGAACACTCCTGTAGGAAACGCCTCACATGTCAAACCCAGGAGGATCACCCAGGCCGCTCGTGGTTAAGAACCAGGTACATCGCAGTAAGTGATTAAATGAAAATGAACGTAAATGAAAATGTAGTATTATTGCAACGTGGCCACTAGCTGGGAGCCGAATTCTTGTAAGTGTTCTCACATGGTCTGAACAAATAAACAGAAAAACTCTGGATTAGTATCAGGGTTGATTGCTTATTTAGACAGTATACAATTAATAATAATCACACAATTCTATTTTTTATGAATATCAATTTATTAATACAGAAAATAGGGTTAGAATTTCGAATGGTAGTCCCACAAACAGGTATTTTCTTCAGAAAAACAGAGACTATCGTGAATCTGCAACGTCCTGTGTTTGTCTTCACTGGCATGTGTGTTTGTCTTCACTGGCACCCCCAGTCCAACGGACTGGGGCTGTATGGGGGTGTTCTTTTTTTATCTGGATGTATGTAAATATGGTGAAAAGAAATGTTGGGGATATCTGAAAGTGATGTTGTAATATTGCTCCCTTTGAATATGTAATACAAAAAATATATATGTACATACCCGGTCCTTTGGCCTGTCCTTTAACGACCCGTCCCAGTCGAAAGATCACCGCCCTCTCATACTCCTGCACCACCTGCAAAAGTTTGTTGGACCACAGATTGTATTGGACCAAATGCGCTCTTTATGTATCATAGACATAGACAGACATATACAATTGATGAGACAACACTTTTGATTGCATGCATGTGTAAGTAAGAAAGTAAGTAAGTAAGTAGATACTTTATTCATCCCCTTGGGAATATTCAGGTATCCAGTAGCAACAGACAGTACAGTTGACAAACAACAAAATGGACAAACAGTAAAAGTGAACAAAATAAGTCAATAAAAGTCAATAGAAAGAGAGCAATATTGCACATAATTAAAATTAAAGATCAAAAAGATCCAGAGGTAAATACAAAAATAAATAAATAAATAAATAGCGTGTAGGCCTATGTAGTGTATGTACCTTGATGCAAATCCAAGCGGTGAAGGGGAAGGTAGCGAGAATGAAGAAGACCGAGAAAGTCGTCAGCATCGTGGCGAACACATCTGAGACAACACGGCTTCGGGCTGGGGCAGGGTGGATGGGTAGCAATCAACGCAACGTTACGTTAGCGTTACGATTGAAGCTGCAACATCGATGTTGTGTATTGTACAAACAAAACAGTTGTGTATTGTACGCGAGTTATACTTTGTAAGTGTATTCAAATATATTTTAGCCATTTTTATACTTTTAAGCGAGTATTAATAAAATAAAATCACTTTCTACTCGGCTACATTCATAGGCTACATGAAGAAATGATTGGCTTTTTACTCCAATGCATTTCAATGGACAACGATTGTAACGTTACATTTTGCATGCAGCCCTTATCTCAGCAGTGCCTGTATGAGTGAAAACGTTTTACAGAAGGGGATATTTTGTCAACTTTAGGGACACACTTTTTTTTACTTGTTGACTTCTTTTATGCTCATTCGTCACTAAAACTCGATTATGTTTCAATACTTTAACAACCAACATACTCAAAATGATGGACGCATTGCTTTGGTGCGTTTTTCAGCCTCTGTTATTAGTACCTCCGCCAAGAAGGTAAAAACCTTCGCATAAAAAAAATACTGATTTAAATCGGTTGAAAATGTGAACGTGTGGTTCTTTTTAACCATAAACACCGCAGCCCCCCGTTAACTTTTTTGTTTCCAGTAGCCTATTTAACAGCCCGGTCTTGCCCTCTTCAAAAGGGCGGCGAAGTTGACGCGCGCTTCCAATGCCAGCGGGGCCGGGGCGTCTGCTGTGCGTCGATACGCACCACTCAAAATGCGCTCGCGAGGAAACGCTCAGGCTGCATATGGGAACATCTTACCAGCTTTCTGCCTCGAACCGTCATCGTCGACCACTCCGACTCGGTTTCGGATGGCCATCGCCCTTAGTAGCCTACGGTCTCTTGCTTGACCAAAGGTTGTTTTATTCAATTGGGTTTTTTTTTTTTGCTTTCCTCATTACGGTATTGTAAGCCCCTGTCAAAAACATAGATGTAGGAGACCTATAATAAGATCGGATCAGAAGGATCACCGTTTGACCCACTGCTCGCAGACCTCCGCGTCACGTTGCTTAGCAACGGCCCTGCAGTGCGTACAGTGCATGCATCTGTAGTCTTTTGTTGGTATCAACCAGGTATCATTTTTATTTCATAACTGACATAACTTGTCATGTGCTCTCATAATTGAGATGTATTTTTGCATTTGGGTGAGGTATAGATATTTGATGATGCATTTTATATATATATATATATATAGTGACAATATATATATATATATATATATATACATTTATACATATATAAGTAAATACACAAACATTAAAGCTCCATACAGACATACATACAGGGTGACAAAGCCACAAACTCATAAACACACAGACACACTCATAAACCAACATTTCCTGTTCTGTCAAATTCACCTATCTCATTTATCAACTTCCCCTACGAAGTCACAGTTTCACAGAGCTTGTTTTTACATCAGCATGTGCTATTGGATGTAAGACTACTACAGCGCGATGTGCGGTCTAAAAGGTCGTCTATAGCCGAACCACCTCACTCACGACCATCAAGACGGTTTGTAGAGAGAGAGAGAGAGAGAGAGAGAAAGAGAGAGACATAGACCATGGCTGTGGCCTGGCCTCGGTGCTACCATGAAGGGGTCACTAAGAAAGAGTGTGAGGAGCTCCTGGGGAAGAAGGCCAAGGATGGAGCCTTCCTGCTCCGGGACAGCGAGACGGTGAAGGGGGGGCTGTGTCTGTGTGTATAGTAAGTACCCGCCTGTGAGGGTTATCCATGTCCCCGTGGCTATACGGGGCTGCATTATATCATGTATGTGTTATTATAATAATCATATGCTGATATGTAATAATTGTGTCTTGTGTTTCATTGGGATGGCAATCGTTAATAATGCTGATATTTTAAAAGGATCTCGAATGAATTCTGTGTTGGATTTATTTTTTGATGAAATTGCCCTCTACAATGATCCATTGTGTGTTTGACCTGCAGTAAAGAGAGAATTGTGTACACCTACAGAGTGTTGACTTCAGCCCGACGCTACTCCCTAATAGTAGGGTCATGCACACACACACACACACACACACACACACACACACACACACACACACACACACACACACACACACACACACA
>JAOPJL010000112.1:4413470-4433108 GCA_027123545.1 Trisopterus esmarkii
GAAATATACTACGTGTAAAAAAAACTAGAAATTGAATGTTCATTTTTGCCTCGAAAGTTGCACTGGGTGCCTTTAAGAATACTAATTAACTATTCAACATAAGTAATTATTCACTTCTGTTCAAACAGGCATAAAGAAAAAAAAAAAAGACCTTTAGCGCATGGCACTGCCAGAATTAGGGGGTTTATTTAAATCAGGGCCACCAATGCTTAGAAGTAGGCATTCTTGTATCTCTATGCATGTTACTGTATTGTTTGATTATCTTTTCATGATTGATTACTAAGTTTAGGTCGATCCAATGTAATAATCACATTGATATATCCTATCACATCTTGCATAATAAACACAGTGATATAAAAATAAAATTTTTACTATTACAACTATTGCTCTCCGGCGCGACCGTTGCCTTGTTTTTATCCGTCTGAAGAGACATGGACGGTTGCTCGAGAGATGTAGCCAACCTTTGTCCTCTGTAGTCTGTGTGCGCTGCGTTCAATATTGACCAACAGAGATATGTTGACATGGGATACATATGCCAATATACGTATTTAGTTTATATGTTGGCGCTCGTTAAACAATGTTTTGCATCGCTGGAGGGGTGTTTACAAGGAAATGCATTTGAAACATTGCAGTGTGTACGATTCCTACCAGAGGCGATTATTGTTAGAAATGATTCCTGAGCCAGGTATTGTTTAAGCGGATAAATGCTGCCACCTAGTGATTCGATTAGTTATTACAATTTGTATACCATCATCCAATATTATACATAAAATAAACTTTAAATATGTTTTATCATAATGTAACAAGACATTTTCGCCTTTTCGGTTGAGAAATTAGAACCACTTTAAAAAATACCCTTTTTTGAACATTGGTGTCACATAATCCGAATAATGAGTCTGTTCGTTGTACGGAACAGGGCACGGGCACTAGACTTATCTTAACCAGTTTATTCTAGTAACCTGCCCTGTTTCATAAGAAGAGCAGATATTGCGTAATGGGTGACACCGATGTTTGACCAAACAATGTAATGCATCAGGGGAGTTGTTTTTTTTACATGCAAAAGCATTTTAAACATTGCCGTGTCGTACGGTTCCTACCCCAGGCGACTATTGTTGAACGTGATTCTCGGCATTGCTTACAGTAAGCAATGTACGTTTTCGCCACTTCTCGGACGTTGTGCAAACCATGTATGCGTGGTACAACTCTGAAACATACCAGGCGGGGATTTCTCGTAAACTCCCTCTATGTGTACACAGGTCATAACATACACGCAAACACACAAGCACATGTGCACGCACGCAAACACACATATACACACACACACACAAGCACACAGACACACACAAGCACACAGACACACGCACAAACACACGGCACACTTAAGCACGCGCACGCACACACGCGCAGAGACAGTAATCCTAACCTGGTCCCTTGCAGGGTTGCTACGTGGGGTTCGACTGTGCCCATGCAGCAGGGAACGCTGAGCTGAAGCTGCACGACTGGGGGGTGGACTTCGCCTGCTGGTGCACCTATAAGGTGAGTGGTGAAAAGACATGGTAATAAGGGCTGGGCAAGTTAACACGTTATTATTGCGTTATACAAACATGGTGAAGGGTATGGAACTTGATGTTAAAAGTGTTTGCACAACAAATGTTACGGCACTTTCGTTCATATGGCAGTACATTTACAATAAAAGTGTGCTATACACTGCTTTTGAATTCATTATTTGATTTGGTGTATAACAATGCGATTAATCGTGATTAATCACAGGAACTGAGTGTAGAGTGCCTGAATCTACTGAAACCAAAAGGATCATGGTCTATGACATCATCAAGTAGACGAGTGTCAAGTGATGAGGTTCCTTAAAACTTGCCGATGACATCATCAAATACCCAAGTCTCAAGTGATGAGGTTCCTTGACACTTGTCTATGACATCATTGAGTAGACAAGTGCCAACTGATGAGGTTCCTTGACACTTGTCTATGACATCATCTAGTAGACGAGTGTCATGTGATGAGGTTCCTTGATAGATGGTATTAACTGTGTTTAGTCATCGAGTCCCTTCAAACTTTAAACCAATCGAGCAACCTTATTCCAGAACCGGACTCTATATTATAGCCTTTTGTTTTTTCCTCTTGTCTTTCAAACTGCTTTGTGTTCCATGACGCCCTTGTTGCCGTTAGACCGAGCGTTGTGTTTGTCTTGCCCCCCCCCTGTAGTATGTGAACTCTGGGGCCGGGGGACTGGCGGGGGCGTTTATCCACGAGAAGCATGCCGACACCGTCAGACCGGCGTGAGTAGACCCCCCACCCCCCCATCGCCGTCCCCCATCCGATGGACGAAGCCTCTCACCCGACCCTGCTTACCCGACCCTGTTGTTAATGAGCATCTTGGGTGAGTTTAGACAAGAGACACATTCATCGATATTCCTAATGATATCTTCCATGTCATTCCTGCCTCTAGGCTCTTAGGGTGGTGGGGACATGACATAAAAACACGTTTCCAGATGAATAACGGTAATTCAAGACACCTTTCCTTGGTATTCCTGAGCCTTGAGCTCAGGTATTGTTTAAGCGGATAAATGCTGCCACCTAGTGGTTTCAATAGTTTTACAATTTGTATGCCCTCATCCAATATTATACATAATGTCCTTAAAATATGTTTTACCATAATTTAACTATACATTCTAGCCTTTTTGGTTGAGAAATGAGAACCACTATAAAAATGCCCTTTTTTTGAACACCGGTGTCTCATAATCCTAATAGTGGGTCTGTTTGTTGTACATACCATGGCACGAGCACTAAACTTATCTATACCAGTTTAGTCTACTAACCTGCAGACTCATATTTAGTTATGGGTGACACCTGTGTTTGACCTTCGGCGATGACTCTGTGAACAGGCTCTATTACTGACTATATTTCCTTCTGCTTGAAGTGATGGAGCTTCAGCCAGGCGTGCATGGATACAGATTGTCCAACCAACCCATCCTCCTAGTCTGCCCTCTGCAGGCCAGCCTGGAGGTACTGCAGCACTGCCACACCTGCACTCTGAACAAATCTGCTCTATTTGAGGTCTCTATTTCGCATGGAAGGACAAACCCATTTAGTTTTCACGTAATGTATATAAAGGAGGGGTGTCCACAGACCCATCTTGTGGAATTGTGACACGTCTTGTCGATTGATGGTTGGTTCTCAATCAACAGATAGGTTGGAACCGTGTCAGGAGACATGAGATGTATGAGATAACTTGTGTTATCTGTTATGAGGCAGCCACTCAATGCCCTCTCAAATCTTCCTGCAAAATTTGGATATTAACCATAACCCTGCTAAATGGCAAACTTTGTAGGAAAGAGTGTCAAGGCAGTTCTTTTAATCAAACGATGAGTTGCATGCGGTTAGCATCTGGCCAAAATATAAGAGGTTTGAGCTGGTTGGAGCAATGTCACACACTGACTCAAGAATGAAGAGGGAACTGTTCACTTTGGGCCTTCAAAGTTAGTCATATATTTTTGTTAAATAGGCCTACTTTCTGCATTCATCCCTTATACGAGGAAAGAGACAATGAAGTCCTCTGGTTTCCACTCATTAGTTTGTCATGAATTTCAATTATTCCACAAAAAATATTTACTATTTAACCCTTACACATTCAAACGCAAAACAAGCACATTAATACCGTAAGCGTGGGATTAATCACAGCTTGTTATGGGATTCCTAAAATATCGATTGAGAGAGAGAGAGAGAGAGCGACCCTAACCCTGTGCTACACTGTGACCTGTAAACATGGCTGCATGGCTCTTGACCCGCCCCCCCCTCCCCCCCCCCCTACAGATCTTCCACATGACTAGTATGCAGGCACTGCGCCGCAAGTCTGTGCTGCTGACGGGTTACCTGGAGTACCTGATCCAGCACTACTACACCCAGGACCCCCAGCGGCCTGACCAGCCCCACGTCACCATCCTCACCCCCAGGGACCCGCAGCAGAGGGGCTGCCAGCTGTCGCTGTCCTTCTCCGTGCCCATCGGCCAAGTCTTCCACGAGCTGGAGAGGAGAGGCGTGACGGTGAGCGAGCCCCACGCCCTAGCTGTGTTCGAAATGGTTCCCTATTCACTCACTCACCATTCCTTATATAGTGTTTACGATATAGTGAACTATATAGGGAACGAACAAACGAGAATTCAGAAACTACGCTGAATTCGCTGACTACGCTGATTTCTGAACATCATTTGCGCCAGTAAATGCGCCCGCATTGCATTGTGGTATACGGGAGTAACATGGAGGGAACATCTGTATGTTCACTCAAATTTTGGGTATTTTATTGTCCACTATATAGTGAATGAAATTAACCACTGAGAATTCGAACACCACTACAAAATGGCATGCACCCTATATAGTGCACTATATCCGTGATAGGGAACAATTTCGAACACCGCTTCTGTCTGCTGTCTGGACTCCAGTCCCGGCAGGCATCAAGGGGGCGGCAGTAGCTCAGGACATAGAGCGGGTTGGCAGGTAACCGCTAGTTGCTGGTTTGATCCATGGCCTCCTAGCTAATTGTTGAGGTGTCCCTGAGCAAGGCAGCTCACTTTAACTACTCCAAATGAGCTGGCTGTCGCCCTGCATGGTTGTCATCGCCGTCTGTGTGCATGAATGGGTGAATGTTAGGCGATATTGTAAAGCGCTTTAGGTAAAAGCGCTATATAAATGCAGTCCATTTACATCAGCCAGCCATCAACCACACACCCAGTGACCGAATACACTTTTGTGTTAGTTTGGGAAAGAGTTTCGTCTTTGGTAGCGTCTTTGTTTAATTTGTCTCATCTTGTATATTTGTCTTTTATATTTTACATGTTTTCCTGGCACTGGATGCAAGCTAGGTAGGTTTAGCGTTTACGTTTGATGCTCATTGTATGGTGTGTGTGTGTGTGTGTGTTGTGTGGTAAATGTGGGTTATATGTGTGTGTGGGGGTTGTTTTGTATGTGTGTGTTGTGTTGTAAGTGTGTGTGTGTTGTGTTATATATGTATGTGTTGTGTATTTTTGTGTGTTGTATGCATGTGTTGTGTGTTGTGTGTGTTGTGTTGTATGTGTCATGTTGCATGTGCGCACATGTGTGTCGTGTGTGTGTGGGTACCTACAGTGTGACATGCGGGAACCCAGCGTGCTGCGCGTGGCCCCCGTGCCGCTCTACAACTCCTTCGCGGAAGTCCATCGCTTCGTGGAGCTCCTGGGGGCCTCTCTCGCCGCCAGCGGGCCGCAGAAGTAGGAGCCGGGAGACCCGGAGCCCTGAACGGAAGGCCCCTTGTGTTTGTGTGTGGTTTGAACGTTTTCTTACAAACACCGCTAATCACACCACACCTGGTGGCATGCCATGGCACCTTTAAGCAGCCTCACCTGGTAGAGTCTGATTGGGCCCTGGGGCTGGGTGAGGCTGCACAGCTGTTTTGCATTGAGTAATCAGTGTGCACAGGTTTAACCAGTCATCCCCACACACACTCAACCATAGGCTGCGTTTCAATAGTTGTTCACTTGCCCTCGGCACTTGCCCTCGGGGGAATCCCCGCCGCCATGATAAGTGTCGTTCCAATTGTCTATAAAACTGAAGTGAACTTGGTGAGATGGACCCTCGGAGGGCTGAGGGAGCGAGTGAACAACGATGGTCACTCCGAGGTGGATCTCACCCACAATGCATTGCAGTTTACGTCATCGCCGCTATAACGCCGGCTATGCCAATTAGTAGGGACTATTTGAAACAGATGTTTCAAATAGTCAGAAAAACAGAAACGAAAAAAACATGTCGGACCAAACAATTTACAAGTGTAAGTAATCATATCTTGATATTCTGATTTAAAAAAAAAAATTTGACTCCAAGGGCAAGTGCGTTTCATTTAAATCCCCCGCTCCTCCCCGCCCACTTTCCCTCCGCACTTCAAGTGGCCTCCGTGCGACGTATGCTGTTATGTCATACCAAGGGCTGAGGGGAAGTGAATGAGGGGAAGTGGAACTACTAATGAAATGCAGCCAAATACAATACTTCCCTAACCCAGTCAGGGGAAGTTCAGTTCATCTTTCACTCTTTTTTGCTTCCTTATTTACAACACAAAGAAAGAGACTTTTAAACCAGTTATTTTCAATGACATATACTACTGATTTCTTCGAGGAAAAAATACCAAAAATATGTAAGTGTTGAAATCTTAATTTACCTTTAACTGTTATTTGTAAAGTATAGCAGATATTCTAATTTATTGTTTTCTTGCGATTCTCAATGAGGCATTGAACATATACTTATGTTAACCATGTGCTTATGTTTTAAATTTACGTTCGTCCCAACATATGAAAACATTTATGCTTTATTGATTTATTTTGGTGTAATGTTACAAATGGCAATATACCTCTTCAGTTTTGATCCTATTCATATTGTGTGGTCTTATACTTGATATTTGTACGTGGAACTGTATTTTGAAATAGCATTAATTTTTTCTATTATATATTATTTCTCATATATTAAATGTATGCTTTGATTGTTCTTAGCCTAAATATATCAGTCGCAAAGCATACAGGGTGATATACCTCAATAACAGTATTTCAATAACAAATTGTAGTGACCCTTTTCTGTTCTTTGTTTGTCTGTTTGACAGTGTTTTTGGATTCGCACGTGAACGATCCGTTGCATAAAATTAACTCAACCAAAGGTTGAAAAATGGAAAAGGCATTGAGAATTAGCTTCTCTTCATTGGGAATGTTTTATTTATTTTTTAATCTGAACTCTTTCTTTTTTCCAACTGTTGGTTATGTGCTGAAGGACTGCCGGATCACACGGCACACACAGGCCATCTGTAAGCCGTTTGGTAGAACTTTAAATGTGTTTCCAAAGGACATTCCAGCAAGAGTGACGACTATGGACTTGTCTGTAAATAAAATTTCCAAACTAAATAAAACTGATTTGGAAGATTTACCAAATCTGTTGCGCTTAGACCTGAAAATCAATAGGATCGTCGATATAGAATCTGGCACTTTTGCGGGCCAAATTTTTCTAGAGGTTTTGATTTTAAACAAAAATAAGCTGAGTAAACTGAAGGAGGATATGTTTGACGGCTTAGTTAATCTCACAACACTGGGACTTGCTCACAATGAGATTGAAACAGTAGCGCCCACCTCTTGTAAGTCTCTGATCAAGCTAAAGTTTCTGGATCTAGGGCATAACAAACTGCACCACTTAACAAATTATCAGCAAATCTTACAGCATACGCCACATTTACGGACCCTTCACATTGGAGCAAACAATATTTCCACTTTTAATTCGTGGGAGCTGTCAAATACGCCTACAGAACTTGTAACACTTGATTTGTCTCAAAATGAGCTTATGGTCTTTGTGCTCACTGCCGATATCTTACCCAAACTCACAAGGTTGGGCCTTGATGATGGTATAAAGAATGGTATCATCTGGGAGGTGAATGACACATCGTACCTTAGTGGCGTATCCGAACTAGATATCAGTAGGGCTCGCTCCTCATTACATGGACTGCAGGAAGTTCTGGAGACCTTTAACTCCTCACTGATGAATCTGACGTTAAACCATATGAAGAAAAACTTGGAAATTCTCATCAATATTTCCTGCAAAATCCCATCGCTGACCTCTCTTAAGGTCCAAAATAATAGTATCAAATTTATTAGATCAGACATGTTGCACTTGTGCTCAAATGTGAATGAGTTGGACTTGGGGCACAACAAGATAACTAACATCTCTGACAATTCATTTCAATCTCTTCGACAGCTTCACATTTTAGTCATCAAGTCCAACCGTCTCTTATCTGTCCCTTATGCCATAAGAAATGTACCAACACTCTTAAAACTGGATCTCAGCTTCAATCACATCCGTGCGCTTGACTATGATGATTTTGCCAATATGAAAAGTCTCAGAATTCTCTGTCTAAACAATAATCATTTAGCTGCTCTAAATGACTGTGCTTTCAGAGATTTGGTCAATTTAAAAAACTTGCAGTTGCAAAACTGCCGTATAGGTAAATTAAATGGTGCCTTCAAAAAAAACATGCCAAATCTCCAAAGGCTTGATTTGTCAAACAATCGACTCAAAGTTCTAAATCATGGAGAATTTAAAGCTTTGTGGGGCTTTTCATGGACTGTCCAATCTTAGATACCTTACACTTCAGTCCAATATACTCAAACAAACTCAAATCAAAAACAATGTTTTTTGTGACTTGACGGGATTAAAGACATTGAATTTGATGAACAATCACATAAAATATAAATCGGGCGAGTCCATTCTCAAAGCACCATTTGCTGAGCTTTCACAACTAGATACTCTGCTTCTTTCAGGGCAACACGGTCGATTTGGGGCCTATCTCCCTCAAAACCTTCTAAAAGGCCTGACAAATTTGTCAATACTCAATATCAGAAGTTCCCATCTTATATATATGCACCCACATACCTTCAACTATACTCCCAATCTGAATTTGCTTTACTTAAGTTCAAATGATATTGCTGACTTTGTTCATGGTTTGTTTTCTCCGATTCAAAAACTAAAAAGTCTCCAAATCTCACATGCAAATCTGCAGTCTCTAGATTTTCTGCTCCTTGCTAACCTCACAGAGCTGAAGTTCTTGCAGGTGAGGAAGAATGCCTTTTCTGTGATTAGAGAACCAGTGTTGCAGTCTCTGCCAGCCCTTCTATACCTGGACATGAAGGGTAATAGCATCAGCTGTGACTGTGAAAACTCATGGTTCCTCCAATGGGTAATCACCAACAAGCAAACACAAGTTTTTGATGCATACAACTTTGAATGCAACTACCCTCCAAACCTTAAAGGGAAAAAACTGTTGGACATGGACATTCATTCTTGTACAGTAGACATGGGCTTCATCTGTTTTATTTCCATGGCATGCACAGTCATCATGACCATAGCAGTCTCCTTCACCCACCATTTCCTGCAATGGCATCTGGTCTATGCATACTACCTCATGCTCGCATTCCTCTACAACTCAAAGCACAAGAACAAGTGTGCTCATAAATACGACGCCTTCATCTCCTACAACGCAAACGACGAGGGCTGGGTCCTGGAGGAGCTGCTGCCCAAGCTGGAGGGCGAGCAGAGTTGGAGACTGTGTCTGCACCACCGAGACTTCCAGCCAGGTGAGCAGTCCTATCCTGAAAATCCTCTTCACAACCAAAATCCTATTAGCATCCATGCTAGCAGATAAGTTGACCTTTGATGCTCGATTCGGGGTCCAAATATTACATAAAAACAGATACATTTGTCCTTGAACTGAGTTAACTTGTCTCCATGCCATCTCAGCGAGATGGCAAACAGCCATTTACAACTGAACTGAACAATGCTTTTCAGGAAAGGCCATCATGGACAACATAACAGACGCCATCTATGGCAGCCGTAAGACCATCTGCGTGGTCAGTCGTGATTACCTGAAGAGTGAATGGTGCTCCAGAGAAATCCAGGTAGCCAGGTAAGAACACCTAGCTTTTACAGAATACGGTAATTCACTGAATGTGCTTTACATTTGTATGTGTGCAATTGTTCACCACCGTGAACGTGCCAGAATATCATGTCAATTATAATCAACATATTTAATGTAGAAAAAGCGTACAAAATGCTTGGAATAATCAATGTAGTGTAAGTAAGTTAGTTTAAAGTGAAACATTTCCATTTCCCAATTTTCCGTCTGTTTGACGAGCAGAAGGACGTGCTGATCCTGGTGTTCCTGGAGGACATTCCCATGCAGCAGCTGTCTCCGTACTACCGCATGAGGAGGCTCCTGAAGAGACAAACCTACCTGAGCTGGTCCCACGCAGACTCACACCCAAACCTGTTCTGGGAGAAGCTCCGGCAGGCCCTGGACACCCAGGAGCACCCAATGGGTGAGCATCTACGGCTCACCGTGGAGAACGGACCCCCCGGAGAAAGACCAGACCAGTAAAAGGCTTACAAATGCCAGAGGGGGAGACTCATTGGCAAATAAATCTTAATATGGTAATGCAATAAATATCAAGTTATTGTTCTCATCGAGGGTCAGAAAAACTGCTGATAAACAGGGCCGACTAGGGCCACAGGTGTGGGACAAGTGGTGGACTAGTGCTACGGACGCTCACTGACGGCCTGACAAAATTCACAGTTTGTTCATATCACAGTTTTGAGGTCAGTGTTTTTGTTTCAGCATGGTAAGTTTTTGGTGCCTATAAAAAAATAATAGAAATAGATATATACAGTATATATTATAGGGTTCTCCCCTATAATGTATATATAAATGTTATAGTGGCGCCACCATGTAATGTTTTAAAATAGGGCTGTTGCAACGAAGTGCTTTCCATTCTGAAACAGTTGTGGTGGTTACAACAGAGCTTCAATGTAGTTGGTCACAAAAAGACGAACCACAGAGGGTTTTTGTGACTATTCAGAACCTCCAATATTTCAAGGGTTAACTGTGTAATGTGGCATTTCCCTTTAGGCCTACATTCTTTAATACTCTGTTTCGTCTTTGTTTTGAGCTTTAAATTCATGTATTGTTTTTATTACGGAGGAAAGGTGTACTCATTTTGACATTAATAAAACATAATCATTATAAATTACAACAACAACTCATTAATCGTTAAAATAAAAATAAGCCTCATGAGCTTATTCCGTAAATAGAGCTGACTCATTCCAGTTTTTTTTTCTGACATGTAACTTCCTCATTTAGTCTCCAATTTAACAAACTTTAAAACCACCTATTGTCTCTTATCCACACTTGAGATTTGCTGTCAACACTGAAAAAGGGACCACATCGAGAACCAACACATTGTCTGGTGGGATTTGGATTGGTAGGTTTTCTGAAATGAAAAACAAATAGGTAAGTGTTCAAAACTTCATCTACCTTATTTGGGCAAAAAAATTAAACTGTATTATCTTTCTGCAATAAGTTAATGAAAATCTTAACATGAATCATGTATGTTTGCCATTTATATCACAGTTTGTCATGCTTTCCTTTCTTTTCTTTTTTTCTTTACCAGAGATCTACTTAGTTAGATAGTGGGCTTAAAACCATCGGTTTCTGCTATATTCACTTTTGTCTTTGGAAAGTTGATTGTGCTAAATGTAAAGTTTTTGGAGTGCCATTATCAGTTGCATGCTTTTATAGTTATCACCCTCACCTGTAAGTCACCTTTGATAAAGTTGGTCTACTTACTGACCGAATATGAATGTAAGCTAACCTACTGGATAGTGGTGGATTTCATGATTTGTTTGAATGAATCACTTTGCGTCGGTCAGTTTGCAGAAGAGTCGTTCGTTCGTTCATTTGTTCGTTCGTTCGTTCGTTCCTGACTTCCTTCCTTCGTTTGTTCTTTCCTTCCTTCGTTTGTTCCTTCGTTCGTTCCTTCGTTTCTTCCTTCCTTCCTTCCTTCCTTCGCATTTCCGGAAGCGGTGAATCGTGGTTCTCAGTCACTGAGTCAGACTCTGCTCCTCCCTTGTTCTCGTTCAAATGAATCGTGAATGCACAGTCCTCAGCCGAGTCGGTCAGACTCAGCTTCTCCCTCGTTCTCATTCTCAAACGAATCAAGACTGCAATGGTGCAAAGGGTCATCAATCAATACAACATTAAGTAAGTTCCTTTTAGCTGAGGAGCGCTTCATGTTCGGAATTGGAAGTTCTTGCCCGGCTGGCTCTCGTGATTCGCGTGGTTCTCAGTCCTCGAGTCTTCATCGCTAAACACAGTCAGTGAATGAATGGCGACTTGCGAATGAATGAACGAGACGAACAAGACTAACTGACACGGGGATTCGGGTCGGTTTGTTCATGTTAATGAGTCGTTCGAACTGATTCATTCGCAAATGTCATCACTACTACCGGATCAACTGGTACATTACTTCAGCATGTTAGAATTTAGCCAGTGATGACGTAAAACCTGCCTTTTCCTTTAGATATGATGTTTTTGTGTGATTTTTATTTGTTGTTTTAAAAAGATGGGGACTTGGGTTTTCTAAAATAGGAATGTAAGCTTTCAAAACATTACCACCAAATATTAACATGAGTATATATTTTTATAGTAGGCCAACTATGTTCCTGTTAGTTAACATGTCATGTGTTTAAGCTTCTAGGTTTATATATATATATGTATATAAGAAGTATGTATTGATGAAAACTGAAAGCATGAGAATGCTATGCAATGAAATTACAGCATTTCAATACCACATTGTAATGACTTATCTTTGTATGTCTGTTTGACAGTGTTTTTGGATTGGTGTTTTTTCACGTGATGGATCCATCGTACTGGAACTATTTACTGACGGAACCTCTATAGGAATGGAAATCTTTTGTCTTGAAAATTAGTACAACATTCACACTTTTTTGTGGGCTGAAAAGAAAAAGGAAAGTACAATGCCATTCAGGGGAATTGGATTCTGTTCTTTAGGAATATTCAATATACTTTTGAATTTGAATACTTTTATTTTTCCAACTGCTGGTTACGTGCTGAAGGATTGCAGGGTGACACGGGACACACAGGCCATCTGTCAGAACCATTTACAAGTATTTCCAAAGGACATTCCTGCAAGAGTGACGATGATGGACTTGTCTAAAAACAGAATTTCAAAACTGAGTAAAACTGATTTGGAGAATTTACCAAATCTGTTGCGCTTAGACCTGAAACGCAACTATATCTCCAAGATTGAATCTGGCACTTTTGTGTGTCAAATCTCTCTAGAGGTGTTGATTTTAAACAACAACAGGCTTGGTAACCTACAGGAGGGTATGTTTGAGGGCCTAGTCAATCTCACAGAATTGCATCTGACCTCCAATAAGATCCAAACAATAGCACCGGCCTCTTTTAAGTCTCTGAGAAAGCTAAAGTTTTTGGACCTAGCCTATAACAAGCTGCGCCACTTAACAAACATCTTACAACATACACCAAATTTACAAACCCTGTACATTCCAGCAAACAAAATTTCCTCTTTTTATTCATGGGAGCTGTCAAATACGTCTACAAAACTTATTTCACTTGATTTGTCTCAAAATCATCTTATGGTCTTTAGCCTCACTGCCGATATCTTTCCCAAACTCACATGGCTGAACCTTGAGGATGCTATAAAGAATGATATTGTCTGGGAGGTGAAGGACACATCATACCTTAGTGGTGTGTCAAAACTAGGTATCAGTGGGGTTCGCTCGTCATCACATGGAATGAAGGAAGTTCTAGAGACATTTAACTCCTCATTGATGTATCTGACGTTGAACCATATGAATAACAACCTGGAAATTCTCTTCAATATTTCCTGCAAAATACCTTCACTGATCTCTCTTAAAGTCCGAAATAATGGCATCAAAGTTATTAGCTCTGACATACTGCACTTGTGTACTAATCTGAAAGAGTTGGACTTGGGGACGAATAAGATAACTGACATCTCTGACAATTCATTTCAATCTCTTAGGAAGCTTGACATTTTAGTCATAAAGTTAAACCATCTCTCATTCGTCCCTTGTGCCATCAGGAATGTATCAACACTCTTAAAATTGGATCTCAGCTCCAATAACATAAGTACGCTTGGCTGTGATGATTTTGCCAATATGACCCGTCTCAGAATTCTCCATCTAAACAATAATCGTCTCTTGACTCTCAAGGATTGTGTCTTCAGAGATTTGGTCAATTTAAAGCACTTGGAGTTGCAAAACAACAGCATTACCAAGTTAAACAGCGCCTTCAAAAAAAACATGCCAAATCTTCATGTGCTTTATTTGTCTAACAATCAACTCACTTTTTTATATCGTGGAGAATTTCAAGCTCTGATGTCCCTCCAGAATCTGTCATTACAGGGGAATAAATTAAAATCCCTTGAAAGTGGGACTTTTTATGGACTGTCCAATCTTACATATCTTACACTGGAATCCAATGAACTTAAAATAAATCATAATACAAACCCTGCTTTTGGAGACTTGAAGGCTTTAAAGACATTGAATTTGAACATAAATCTAATTAAATATAAATCGGATCAGCCCTTTGCTTACCCACCATTTGCTGAGCTTTCACAACTTGATACTTTGCATCTTTCAGGTCAACATGGTCGATTTGGGACCAACCTCCCTCAAAACATTCTTCAAGGCCTGACAAATCTGTCGGTACTCAATATCAGAAGTTCTGAGTTGAAATCACTGCACCCACAATTCTTCAACTATACTCCTAATTTGAAAGTTCTTTATTTGAGTGCAAATGACTTCACAGATATTCACAGCAATTTATTTTCTCCAATTCAAAAACTTAAAAGTCTTTACATTTCTCAGACACACCTGGGGTCTCTAGATTTTCTACTCGCTGCTAACCTCACGGAGCTGGAGTTCTTGCAAGTGAGGAAGAATGCCTTTTCTGTGATTAGAGAGCCAGTGATGCTGTCTCTGTCAGCACTTGTATACCTGGATATGTTGGGTAATAGCTTCACCTGTAACTGTGACAATGCGTGGTTCCTCAAATGGGTAATCAGCAATAAGCAAACACAAGTGTATGGTGCATACAACTTTGAATGCAACTACCCTCCAAACCTTAAAGGAAGAAAATTGTTGGAGATTGACGTCCGTTCTTGTACAGTAGATATGGACTTCATCTGTTATATTTCCACGGCATGCATGGTCATCATGACCATAGCTGTCTCCTTTACCCACCATTTCTTACAATGGCACCTGGTCTATGTGTACCACCTCATGCTGGCATTCCGCTTCAACTCAAAGCACAGAAACACACATGCTCATGAATACGACGCCTTTGTCTCCTACAACGCAAATGATGAGGGCTGGGTGCTGGGGGAGCTGCTGCCAAAGCTGGAGGACGAACAGGGCTGGAGATTGTGTTTGCACCACCGAGACTTCCAGCCAGGTGAGGAGCCCTATCCTGAACATCCTCTTCACCTCCATTAGCATACATGCTAGCCTATCTATCCTACGTCATCCCTTTGACTGCCAATACAGATCATGTCTTATCGTGTAATAATTATAATAGTAATTATTCTAATTATTTTTCATACAATACAACCTTTTATTTGTATATGTACAATCACAATGTATAAAATGCATTATACAATTAAGGCTTGTAAAACCTATGTCATTTAGTCAAAGAAATGGGTCAGAAAAAAATAATATTTCCACATGTACTTGTCAGAGTAGCACGGACACAGCTCTTAATCATAAACCACAAAGTCTCCTTCGTACATCAAATCTGTTCATCATCATTTGCCATGACTTGCAGTAAAGGTGCTACCATATTCCTATCCTATCCTAATTCCTGTCTCTGACCGCTGAAAGACTAGCACTGTGATGTAATGTTTTTTTTAAACACACTTTCTATTTGTTAAACCATAATTGATAGAAATGTACTTATTTCTTATTTACTTATCCCTCTAATTTATTGCCACTAACAAATGCTTTTCAGGCAGACCTATCATGGAAAACATAACAGACGCCATCTATGGAAGCCGAAAGACCATCTGTGTGGTCAGTCGTGATTACCTGAAAAGTGAATGGTGCTCCAGAGAAATCCAGGTTGCCAGGTAAGAACCCAGAGTTTACATGCATGACCAGAATATGGTTGATCATTAAATCAGCTTCACATGTGCCCTTGTGGTCTTATTTTATGACCCTCATTCATCCTCCCTCCAAATGTAGAGTGCAAGAGACCAAAGCCAAAATCTATCATTTGCATCAGTACACATGCAAATATTGTGCAGGAGTGCTATAACGCTCTAACCACTAAGCCAGAAGTTTGCAACCTGCAAACCCGGTTGGTGCTTATAATCTTCTTCAGTCAAGGTGTAATTGGTGTAATTTGAAATACGTAGCCTAGCCATTCAGCCGTCCGCTATAGTGAGTGAAATACGCTTATCTGTTTCGAGTTTACTGCGCCTGCCTCTACATGAGCCTATTCCGATTTAAGACCACAACAAGCTAGTGTTGGATTAGATCCTATAACTTTGAAACAATAGCTTGAAAAATATCAATATTCATTACCATTTTCGATACCACTTTAAAAAATGTATGCAACATTTGGGCATAACATTTTAGATTTTTATTGAAAGATAAATCTAACAAATATTGACATGATTATACTGTACAACAGCAGAATGACCGTAGTAAACATAATAATAAAAAATATTGACATAAATGAAATAATATTCTGCTTAAGGTATAGAATATTTACTTGTTCAAAAACCTAATTTTTGGATTGTCACATTCAAAAAGGTAAAGTAGAAAGAAAAGCAATGTGATCTTATGCATTTTGAAATAACAAATGAGAACAAAATAGTTTGTGTTGTGCTGGTGTGGGGGTGGGTGCCCAGGGGCACCATGAAATCTTCATAGGGCCATGAGCCTAGCTTTATCTTAAGGTTAACAGCACAAATGAAAAAACAGCTCTCCCCCTTTCCATATCCCCAGCTTCCGTCTGTTTGACGAGCAGAAGGACGTGCTGATCCTGGTGTTCCTGGAGGACATTCCCATGCAGCAGCTGTCTCCGTACTACCGCATGAGGAGGCTCCTGAAGAGACAAACCTACCTGAGCTGGTCCCGTGGAGACGCTCACCCAAACCTGTTCTGGGAGAAGCTCCGGCAGGCCCTGGAGACCGAGGAGCACCCAATGGGTGAGCATCTACTGCTCACTGTGGTGCAAGAACCCCCCGGAGAAAGACCAGAGCAGTAACTGGCTTAATGTGTCTAGAGGGTTTGACTGTCTTTTGTAAAGGTTTTGGGTTCAAACCCCTTGACCGCAGTCTACCTAGGCAATGCTAATAGATAAGCCCTACCTGCTCCTTAATGACCTGTCTCTGAATTCACTGTAAGTCACGTTGGATGAAAGAGTGTGTTAAATCAACTAAGTGTTGGGTCGCAACATTGATGACAAAAAATGAATCTTAACTTTGTGTGCAAGGCAGTGGATCTGGTCCTAGCAGAGGATCTGCTAGAAAAATAAATTTTCTCAAGACCCATTGCAATCTCATTTAATTTCATATACTTTCAATAACTTGATTGATTTTCGTAACCAAGTCCTTAATTAATGGTTTGTATGATAATGAAATGTAGCAAATGAAAGTAATTTTGAGATAAAGTGTAATGAATGTATCATATTTGTTTGCATACTCAAAAACTGTTTAAGATTCATATTCAGTTGTTGTTTTTTCTTTCAATATTTAATTATATAAGTAAACATTCATTTATTGTTCACAGAACAAAGTAAGGGTTAACATGGGCACTACATTGCTTTTGTTTGAGGTGGAAAATACATAACCATAGATAACAAAATTGTCATGAATTCAAAATCTCTCAATTATTTAACCTCCTCCGCAGAAAACACACACACCCCCTAAACAAGATACCAAAATCTATGCAAACCGGTCAAAATTCAGAATTTCTTGTTGCCTGCTAATGATTCACCACATAAGTTGGACATTTACAATTTGATCATTCCACAGATAAGACAAGTTTCTCCATAAAGTCCAGCCAATTTTGTTGACAGTCTTTCCATTGTACCGGATTTACTTAATCTAACATTGGTATCTTTGTTGCTCAATGTGTCGTAACTAATGTAGAATTCCACTTCAAAAAACGAAGGGAACCCTATCGGAACAATAACAAAAGTTATTCAAAATTATAGAATCATCATACAACAAGTATCATTCTTGGTAAAGTCAGGAATGCCTTCCATCGCGGGTTCTTTTCTGGTTACTGTGAAAAAACGTAAATATGTTACTCTAGCTGAGCAGGTGTGTTACCTCAGCACATTATAATTTAGCCTCTGAGGATTTGAGCGCCTGAGGTCAAATCCTGTGCTACAGGAAAATGCCTAAAGACACACAGGAACCAGGGGTGACCGGTGCTGAACACCTAACCTCCTACCCGGACTCCACAGTTATCCTTCATTTGACTGTGTGGCGTAAAACAATTGATACGAGTGCAAATGTGTGTTCTCATCATGAATTATTTCTCATTTACAGTCCTATTTAATAATTTCATAACATTTTTGCAATAATAAAAAATATTAACTGCTATGGCATGTCGACATCATTGTGTGGAAAATGTGCTGGGTCAGTATTACTCACTCCAAACAATGCATGACACGCTTGGTCCAGCGACTGGCCGGATTGGCGCACACAAATCTCTTTTCCGGTTTGTTAACGTGGAAACTGAGGGCACACAAATGCGGACAGCTTACTCGTATCAACTAGCACACTACCATAAGCACAACTTAGGTTGTCTACGTACAATTTATGAAGTAGTATTGAAGGTAACAAAGCCTATTTCTTCAAATCAAAATGCATTTTTGTACATTCTGTACATTTACAGGCTAACAGTTCATAAATAGATGGCTTTATTATACATTTGAGCAAATCGTAAGCTATATTTCCTAGGGCTTTTAAGCCATACAACACTACATGATCACTCAATACACTAAGGCTTTTACTTTGAAGGCCGATGAGGGCCTACTCACATCACAGCTGGGATGTCGCAAGACCCGTTGATGTTCTGCAGGGAATAGTGGTCCAGATGTTTACATTGCAACCGCTGCTTGGTGTACCTTAGGCAGCAGCTTGCTACACACACACACACACACACACTCAGAGACACACACACACACACAGACACACACACACACGCACACTCAGAGACACACACACACTCAGAGACACACACACACTCAGAGACACACACACACACACACACACTCAGAGACACACACACACACACACACACACACACACACACACACACACACACACACACACACACACAAACACATACCATACACACAGCCACACACACACACATGCACATACATACAAAAACACTAAAACTCAGACACTGATACCCTAAAGGTGCGTTCGCACCAACTGTGAAAATATAACATTTTTTATCCTTGTTATCCTTATACTCGTCTAGGAGAGATTAATAAAAAACTTTTTTTTGCCACGTCTTCAAACAAAAGTGTTGCATATGTGGGCATTAATTGTTCAATAAACGCCACACAGCCTTTCACAATACTGAAGAATTATAGTAAATGTCCAGCCTTTCCCCGTTTAGCCTGAACCTTCACATAAATCAAGGTCATAACGTTACCTCGCGAAATGCAACAAAACCCTATGGAGGTGAACACACATGCATACATGGGGCTCCTGTTAACCCAGCCTGGGGGCCGTCCGTGAAGCAGCCACGCTGGCAAAGAAGAACACAATTCAGACATACATTCAACCCCCCCCCCCCCCGTCATCATACAAGCCTTTCCTCAACAACAATAATCATGAGCGTATCGTCATCATCATCATCATCATCCACGTACTTTCATCTGTGATCGAGTCAAGGCGTTCTGATGTGATGTGAGCTGCGATCGTCTCTCTCAGTGTCGCTCTATGTCTCTCTCCCTCCCGGTGATCTGATAGCCGGTAATGGGGCTTGGACGACCAGACAGCCAGGCAACATTGTGCCTTGCACATTGGCTTATGTGTCACAATGTCCTCCGGATTCACACCGTCAGAGTTAGTGGGGCACAAGAGGCCCGGACAAAGACTCTTGGTGGTGGTTCTGTGTGTGCGAGTGTGTGTGTGTGTGTTTGTGTGTGTGTGTGTGTGTGTGTGTGTGTGTGTGTGTGTGTGTGTGTGTGTGTGTGTG
>JAOPJL010000112.1:4778600-4789124 GCA_027123545.1 Trisopterus esmarkii
GTGTGTGTGTGTGTGTGTGTGTGTGTGTGTGTGTGTGTGCGTGTGCGTGTGCGTGTGCGTGTGCGTGTGCGTGTGTGCGTGCGTGTGGTTTTGTGTGTGAACGGGTGATTTTAAGAGTTTACTCTCGACTCATTGCTGCCCGAGAATAAACTTAACATAGACAAAACTTGTAGCATATATTTGAGCTGGCAATAGCCCTTAAGCTGTTATGGAAACTTCCTCCCAGAGCTAAATAAACGTTTGGGATTAAACCCTCTGGCGGGGGGCCTCTGGAGACTCTATGTAAAGCAGCAAGCGGAGCAAATGTGTGTTCGGATACACTGGGACCATGGGCTGCTTATGCCTGCCGTAAAAATGAGCCCGGGCAGAGACCCAGATACCTGATCATTTGATAAATAACCCACCTTGAAGACGTATGAACTCTGGTTTTTGCAGAGTGCACTTTACGTGCACATTAGCGCACAACAGTTGGCTTGAAAAAGGGTCTGCGTGCATAACACAGTGTGTCTCAAAAGACCACCGAACCTTAGGGAATCTCCTCTACGCCGGCTCTAAATGTAGGTCACCCATTTTTGTTTCTTCCCTGTGGTAGCTGGCTTTTCGATGGGCTTTAATGCCTTTAGCCGAGGGGGCTTGGCAGGAAAGCTCCATGGCCAAATGGACAGAGATAACGTGTTTCTAACTGGGTGACAAAAAGCTTTACACCCTGGGTTACAGAGAGCGGACGCCAGTAGAACAGCGGAAAGTGCTCTTTTAGGATTCTGCCCTCCTTGATGCTGGGTGGCTGAGACAGGGCGTTGGAACCTGTTACTTTTAGTGGTAGTGACCTTGTCCTTGGAATCAGGGTTCATTGAATGTGTGAGCAAAACGATCCATTCCCTTTTAAGGAGAAAAGGTTTTGTCAGACCATTTGTTTGCACTTTTTCTTCTCCGTAATTCTAAATGAGCCACAGCCCCATGAACCTCAAAATACAGTAACCCAGAACAACAGTGTCTTTAGGTTTACTGGAACATTTGCTAAATAGTCTGAAAGGCCACGGAGAATGACTGATGCTCTTTCTCTGGGGTGAAGCCAAGAGTCAGCGAGCACGAGGTGAGATGAGATTTTGTTTTTGCAACGTTTGTTTTTTGTACGCTGTCTCACACAAAGCTCCTTCCGGGAGAGTAAGTGGTTGGTAAATACCGCTCCAGACCTGCTTTGATCAAGTGGTCTACCTGTATCTGTTGGTTTACAGAGGGAGCTTTTAAACCATTAAGGCATAGTGCTGCATAATGTGCATTAGCCTGCGATGAGTGCATGTTTAATTAGGACTACGGAATGAAATATGATGACTCTCTCAAGTGAGGTTTTGACCAAAGTGTCAATGCTGCGTTAATACCCACGTAAGGTACCAACCTTGCAGCCTGGGCATAAAGTGAGGCTTCTGGTCAGGGTCAGTGTGTTATATATCCTATACTTGCTCTGAAGTGGAAAATGTCCAATGGAGAGAAATTCCACTGTGCATATATTTTGTATTCATTATGTAAACAGTATTCACCACACAATAAACCGACAGCATAATGGAATCATAGACTAAAAAGTGCACCCACACACCATACATCGCTTTTTTTAAGTCTACTTCAGAGCAGCCCCCAAGGTTCTTCTGTGTTTTAAAGCTGTGTTGCATCGTTCCTGAGTGCAGGCAGCCTCCCAGTTTAATCGATTTAGGTGGTACAACCATACATTTGAGAAACGTTGTTGTTTTTGCTCCGGGTGAAAACCTTGAAGCCCTTTTGAACAGCGTTTGGCGGAGGAGTGAGATGGTTCCCCACCGTTCCTCTCCTACTCCTGGTTCATTTTAAACCTCTATTTGTCGTCATGTGCCTGTTCCACCCGAAGTTCACTCCACCTTCCATCTTGGGACAAGTTAAAATCCTCTAGCTAAAGGTTTCTGGTTGTACCTTCTTTTGGAAATAAAGGTTATTGTAAAGAAAAACTAAATGTCTGTAACACAATCTTCAGAGGCCTCCTTAACATTACAAGGTTAAGAGAGGTACAAATGACCGCACTGTATGAACACTTTTAGAGAAGACACTGACACTCCACCGAGCCTAGCGATATCCATGGTACTTCCTCTACCAGCTGATTCTTAAACTCAATCTTCCTTCTAGGGTGGATAAGGATGCACATAAGGAATCAAAGCAAAACCAACATGCAGCATTACCTGAGAAGAGTTGGGCTTCCATCTATGGACAGTATTCTATTTACACTTCAAACAGCCTTGGTGAGCCTGTCAGCCAGTGTTCCTGGAGGATCTGAGTCTTCGGGGCTAAGGGAGAGCCCTTGATGAAAGAAAGAAAAACTTCCCTGTAGTGGGGGAAAAAAAACATTTGCTTTGGTTGAAGGCAGAACCAAATTAGTGAATCTCTGCAGGACGTATAATTGGTGGAACCACATTTAGTGTTCTTCTCAACGGAGAGCCCAAATTCTACCACCAAGTGTGAAGCTGATTAGCGATTACAAGCCACTTCGAAATCACCAGTGGGAGATTTCACCGAGATGCTCTATGGATGGGATCAGCCTACCGATGGGTCGAGGTAATTGGGTAAGCTGGTAGAATGATCTACCTAATCGTTAATAAACATCATACCTGGTGATAAAATAGTGGCCCTTTTTAAGGCCTGAAGGCGTGTTAACATGCGCAGCATTGAAGAAGACCATATTTTAACTGCAAGAAAAAAGTTTGGCTCAAAACTTAAACATCAAATTCGGCTTCCATAGGCAAAGTATATAAGATGAAAACGCCAGCAATAAACCGCTTGTCGCCGTGAACTGCTTGCAGCTCCCAGCTGAGCTATTATGGGATGGAAGGGGAAAAAACCTTTAGAGAGGGGAACTGCTATTACTCACTTTCACCAGCAATAAGAGGAGAACATCAATAACGTTGACGCAGCCTCAGCTGTCTGGCTGTAATTCAAACGCGGAGATAACAGGGTGTTCCTGAGACTCGGACTGATAATGACCTCCTTACTTACAAGTGTCTCCGTATCAAAGACATTTAGAACCGATGACTTCAGCTATTCAATTTTTTTTTCTCCCTTTTGTTTACCAACTTCCACATGAAAAATTGCAATGCTCTTTTATGCCGGGGGTTTGTGTTACATGCACGTGTTTATTTTCAGAAGTGGCCTTCTCCGCTCTAATCTAAACATAAGAAGGTCGGTTGAGCTGTCGGGCCGATGGTAGCCAATGCTCTACAGATGGAGTAAACAGGGAATGACAAACAGTTTGAACGACTTTAACATCACGTTTGAAAGAAAATGGGCCTTAAAGGTTTCACATCCATAGCCAGGAATAAAAATGTGATCTTTGGTGAGTCACCAGAGGCTAGTTTTAACCAATGCGGTTATGATAATCAGGACGTCTGCTGCTGATTGCGTTCTTGGGCGATTATGGATGTGTGAGTGATGATATGGTGCAGATAACGGCCTAAAAATTGAATGTCCAAGCACAAAACTTCAGCTTGACTTTCCTTTTCTTCTTGTGTGTGTTTGTGTGTGCGTGCGTGCGTGCGTGCGTGCGTGCGTGCGTGCATTTGAATATGAACTTGTCTAGCCAGAAAAGAAAATGAGTTTGAATGTAAATGAGATTCATAGTGGAGACTCTTGGCCTGTATCTCCGTGCAAAAATTTGAATAATCCTGGACATATCTTGTCAGCTACATTAAACCATCTCCTTCTGAACAAAATGTCACCTTTACACCCGCTCCAATATCTCAATAAAATACCCCTTCCTATTGTGCGTGTAATGTATTTCTGTGTTGTCGTCCCACCCCTGTCGCTGTTAATTTGGCTCTGACAATTCATATGATGTTTTTTTGTTGACATTTAGAAAAAAGTGATGGTTAAGTGGCATCCTTGCCAGCGGCCAGCCAAACAAACATCGCTAAATGAGCTTAGCAGAAGACAAAAAGAACAACTAATTCAAAACCGAGACGGTCGTGCTGGCATTTTCCTCCCCAAGATCTGTGAAAAGAACAGACGTGCAGCGTTCGACTTGCTTTATCTTTCCTAATTAAAGTGAAAGTGAAAGTCTAAAGGCTACTTGCACACTGTGAGTCACGACAACCGGGTCTATACAGAAGGGAGATGGGGCTGACACTCTTGTCTAGGCACCGTAACGAAAAGGTCTACCAGCCCACTTTACCAACTGCATATGCATTTTATAAAACAGAAAACCTGCAGTCAAACACACAGTTGTGGGAGTCGATCAGGCTTGGAAACTGCTCGTCTGTTGGAAACCTGGCAGTTGCCTTGCCTTTCTGTTTCATGGCTCAACTCTGCACTCTGTGTAGTTGTTTCAGTTAGACACTTGGTCTTGCAGCATTTAAAGTTTGCTGTACTCCTATTTTAATTGTTTAATTGTGTACCTTAATTGTTCCCAACCTCACTTGTAATTCAGTTTGGATAAAAGTCGCTGCAACATGAATGTAATGAAGATGCTTACCAATGGGTAATGGGAGGTCTCAACCCGGGGTCCTTTTCTCCACAGACCCAATTGATTCAGAGAGAGATAAACAATCCCTGGGTATGTTGACTTGTGGGTGGATAGGTTATATTGCTTAGACACTTATGTGATGGCCGCAGTGAAAAAATTTAGATTTGAAGAAAGAAATAAATGTAATAAAAATGATTGTAAATAAAAAAAGAACAAAGCATTTTGACCTGCAGAGCGTAGCCCCATGCCATCGAGGTCAGGGAAGCAGGACTTTGACTTTAATTGGCACACAGATGTGTATCGGCTTGACATCTGCACTGATCCATACAATTGGCAGCAGCTTGTATGTTAGCGGTTATAAACAGCCTCTGATTGTCTCCCACACAGACTCATTAGAACAAGCGTGTCGGGTTTCACAGATGCTCCACTTCATCCCACTGACATGCCGTTTGACCTCCTAGTAATCACAATGACCCCAGTTCGATTGCTGTCCACATTAAGTCCTTGAGGTATTGACAATGTGCTTGTTACCTGTTGTGCACATTTGTCTTATGTAAGTGCACACAATTATGCATCCTGTTAATAATGCTATAAAAAAAATGCATACCATTTTTGTTTGTAGTGGTAGTAGTTAGCAGTAGATGTAGCACCAGGTGCAATTATCTTATAGTTGCATAATATGATGCCATATGTCACGTGTTTTTTATCTAATCCCTTACCCTGACAGTGTTAATGCAATGCTCTAGGCCTAAACATTTAGATATGCAGGACCACACAGGACGACACAATTCGATCTAAATCTTCCTTGTTTCTGGATGAATCCAGAATAATGTGTGTCCAATCAACACACATTACAGCGTTATCTGTAACTGAAACCAACAGGCTCAAGTGAACAGTGGGCCACTCACACAATGTAACCAAGACCGCCTCTGAGCGATGTTTTGGTAAGGTTCAGGAGTCCTCCGTCTCCATCAGGCTGTTCCTTCTCATTAAGAGGGATCCGACCCCTGCGTATCGAACAGCCTCCCGTTACGTTGTGTTGTTGCCGGTCGCCTGCGTGTCACATACGACGCCTGAGCGTGTTTGACAACCACAGGGAACGCACACAATCCTATGAATATTTTCCGTTTGATATCCCCCCTCGATTGCTTGATCCTCCGTCTGTTTTCCTGCGCTTTTTGAATATATTACACTCGGAACAAAAATAAGAGATGATTTGATTTCAGATGCGTGGGCGGTTACCATGGGGGAATATGTCAGTAAAGTAGAGGGACTATGATGTGATGGAATGTATTGAGGTACTCTTGATAAGGTGCAAAGAACGGCAAGATCGTTGGTTTATTTTTAATTTCTTTGGCTAAGCCAGAGATTAATATATGTATTATTGATCAATCAACAGCCGGTACAATACCCAGGGGGGAGGTTATGATCAATGATGTATGTTGAAAGAAAGATCAGCCCACGCAGGAACATGCTACTCCCATTCCTGTCAAAGACCCCCCCCCCTCACACACACCCACACGTGAAAGTACATCCTTCCTCATCACGCGGCGTACCGGCGGAACAGGGTATTGTCTTTGTGAGCCATGGCAACCCTTCACCTCAACTTTGAGCATGACATAAGTCCATTACTTGAGCAATCACAAACTTGGGCTTCCAACTGCGTCGGGCACCCGAATCCCTCGGGCGGTTTCCATGGCGATCAGAGGGATGTGACGGTTTGATCGCAGAATTCGAGGCCTGCTGGTTCCAACAGCGACTGTGGCATTGGATGTATGTGGTTGTGGTTACTTAGAAAATGTGGGGCTGTCACCCTTACAAATAAAGTGGACTCAAGTGATGGATATAACGTTGTGCTGTATGAAAACATAATGGATTCATATATACTGTACATCAATATGATAAATTGTGTTTTTTTGAGGGACAAGCAAAGGTGGTAGTGGCTCACACTGGAAGTGTACTAAACAAGTGAAAAAGTGTTGACTTTTGTTTGCTATACAAAACAAATATTAACTTAACAAACAAACAAGAAAATGTCAGTGATTTGGTCTTTGGGGGTTTGTATAAGGTTTGGGTTAGGGTTAGCATGTAATATGGGCATGGAGAGTTACTGTGTCTGTGGATGGGATAAGCAATAAAGCAATTTCCCCCCCCATCCTAATCCAGAGGATCTGCTTTGATACGGGCTCTGAGCTGCTGCTGCCACTGCTGCTGAAATTGAAAGATTCTTCCCTTGGCTCCACCTCGCTGAAGAAGTTGAATGACTATCAAATGCAACTCCCAGAATTCCTACTGAAGTGATTACATAATCCATTGCATAACTAAAGTAAGTCATTTAAAAAAATATAGATAACATTTATTTTAAGTGCTTTTATAGGGGTCCACACATTTTTTATGGTTATTTAAATACTTAATCATATATTTTTTTATGCGTCAACACTATTGAGTGTTTATTTCCATTCCACGTTTATGGGCCACTTTGTTTGAAATAAGTACGCAAGCCCTTCACCCTATACTCTGATAGGGAATGAATAATAATATCATAGTATTGTTGGCTAATTGAGCGCTCAGAACCGTATCGGGCAAAGCCAAGGCCATCCATCTTCACAGGGGTCGCTGTTTAATTGAACCCCTCGTTCGATGGACCTCTCTTGTCTCTTTCTCTCTCTCTCTCACTCTCTCGCTCTCTCTCTCTCGTGCTCTCTCTCTCGTGGGACAGTTCATCACAGTCTTGGTAGAAATGGCGGTAAGCCGTGTCTCCTCACCAGTATTGCACATAAGATGTGCATATAGCGGCCTTTAAAACAAAAGTATTACAGTCTACAGATAAACATAGAGACAGAGTGGGGGAGAGGGGGCAAGCCTCAAACTAAAAAGATGCTTCGTTGGCATGAAGGGGCCATTCCAAGGCATGTCTATTTTAATGATTTTAGCAAAAAACTATCTTCATGGTTGTCGTAAGTTCTGTATGCGCTTTGTTTTTGTGGTCAATAATGCTATATCGGGTAACAGTGAGTCTGAATATTTATCTCAATTCACTTTAGGCCAACCTCTTGCTTTGGCTAAAAATATCTGTTTAAGTAGCAAAATATGTATCTTTTTCCTGTACTTTTCAAATGATGAGCCAAAAGGCCTTAATTCCGGGACTTAATCCATGCAGATAGCAGCAGAAGGCTATCTTATTTGGTGTTCGGAGCCATGTGGTCCATCCGTCTGTAGCACACAGCTGGGTAAACAAACATGACCTCAAAAAGAAGACTCCAAAAGTTTTATGCAAATCCCATTTTGAGGATGTGAATCAGATTGGCCCAAAATACTGAATTCCCTCGTATCATCTACAGTGCAGTATGATTCCAGAGTATTCTGTTGCTTTTTCATTAGTGGAAAGGAACCAAGGATAAACAAAAATCATTTTGGGAGTTACTTTTCCAACTTTCTCACTTCAAATGTTGCCATTCATTTGTGAAATATAACATATAATATGCACGTTTAAACAAACGACAACATTTGGTCTTCCGAAGAAGCTTCTCTTGGTTTGGTTTGGTTGAGTTTAATGTAGTCTCACAAAAAAGCATAAAAACTAAAAAACATAAAAAACATAAACTATCAATTTTTCCATGGTAAATGTTTAATTAAAATGGAAAATAAATCGATTACGTGGAATTTACTTTTCCCCACACCAATTCAAAGTTCTTCTTTTTGATTTCACCTAATGTCACAAAGTAACTCTCACAGCAAGTTTTGTGGAAATGAATTCTATGCATTTGTAATGTCCCCTCAAACGGCGGACCACGGTGCAGAATTAGCGATGCGGTGTCTGTGGTAATGATGGAGTTATACCCGGAACCCTGTGATTAAGGCCGACATTTCAATTTGAAACCTTTGTAATGAAACCTAACAAAGAGTACAGAGGAAGCTGCTCTGACACGAACAGGAGAAAAAAACTAGTGCAGAGAAGTTAACACCTTAATCAAGGAAACAAAGATTCACCGCTAGACCAGTGTGATTCCGAACTGTGATTCAGCTAAATGATTATTAATATTAGGTGGGCAGAGAAACGAGCCAGTGTACCCTAGATTTTGAAAAGTGTCTTACCGAGAATAACCCTACCCCTCACTTCAGGCCTGCCTCCAAAAGCCACTCCTCCAAAACAGGTCCTCATCACAGGCCATTGGGAACATCTCATCAGACCTAGATCTACCACCAATGGAAATGCAAAGCATGATTGGTCTATGCTAATACTTATTCTACTGGGGGCTAGCTAACATGGCGCCTTTCAGAATGATGTGGTTGACAACGTATGAGAAAGTGTTTACAAAAGGGTAAGTGTCATGTTCATTTGTAAGAAATTGGGGTCTTTTTTGCTCACTGTAATGTCACTTTTTCTAGGTCGCATTCATTTAGTTTCATAAAGCTTTAATCTATTGACTTCGTTTTTTACACCTACTCCACTCCAACTAAAGAAACCAACCAGAAGCTGTTCTTAGAAAAATGTAATGAGGACATAGTGGGGGAGTCCTGGAAGCGATTCCCTTTGTAGAACACTTTTCTGTCACATATAAATATTGAATAGGTCTTAATAAATAAATATGACCAGTGGGGAGGGTAGTAATTTTCTTACAATTTAACAAGTGACATTTTTGTCAACCCTGAGATTGTGGTATGGACTATTAATTATTTTGGTGTTTAGTAAAAAAAAGTGAGAAGCTATATCATAATCAAGTGTAAGCGGTTAAAAAGCAATGCCTCAACCTGGACGAAATGGCTTCTATATATACACTTATACATGCTCTCTCCGTACAGCCCTGTCACCTCTATGATACATTATTACATTTTTATGAATTTATTTAATGCAGAGTTAAATTGCAATAAGCACTCTACTGCAATAAGTTACAACTATTATGATAAGGTTCTCCGGCATTTCAATTGGAATGCTCTTTGTTAACAAATTGCGCCTAGTTTTAGAAATTACAGATTACAGAACTGGTTTCCATTATTGCAATGTAGTCTATCTGTTTGTGTCGTTTGTAATTCCCCAAGATTAATATTGCTTTTCTAAAATGTTTATCTTGTTTGCATGCCTAATGATTGTTAATTTAATGAGTAAATAATTTGTGTATGTGTGTGTGTGTTTGTGTGTGTGTTGATGAGCCGCTTTATGGAGCATGACAGTCTTTGTTTGTTAAAAATTTTGTGCAATTCCACTCACGCGCACATTCACACACAGATACTCACTAAATTATACTCCCTCACTGACACACACACACACACACACACACACACACACACACACAAACACAAACACACATCTATGTACTGTCAGACATAGAAACCATCATAATTTCAGAATCAAGCTACAAAGACCTAATCATGAGCCTTCATCCTTCCGTCAATAAAATGTAGATTAAGTGACTGAAGCTTGTTGTGTTGCCAGGCAACCATTATAATGTCTCCACTGTCCATAAAAACCTTCTCCTCATTCACAGCGCTGGGGCAGGGCACGATGAGTTCTATTGTTTAACATGAGATAAATTCACAAGTGCAGCCGGTGGAAAAGTCTCTGAATAAAACCTAATAATAATGGTTTCTTTAGTCGGTTTATTTTCCTAAGTAGGCTGAGCCCAGGAGATCTTCTCTGTTCCTCGCTGGTTATTAAGAGAGCGCAGAGGCGTCAATGAGGTTACTCCATCCGACTTCTCTCTGACCTTCGGAAATCCAAACGTCTTCCTCCTGCTTTAACAAAGTCTAACCGCAGGAATTCCCTGCGTGTTTTTTTTTTTTTTAGGTTTGGAGCAGTTCTTTCAGCACGTCAGATGGATGACGAATTCCTCGTTGGGATTCAGGGAGAGGTTTGTCTGACGCAGAACCTAACGCCACCTGACACTGTTGTTAGGGAGCTGATGTGCGTAGACACAAATACATCTGAAGAAGTGGGCCAAGATATGCCTTTGTATGTCTAAGACCGTGGTGCATCTGGTGACACACACACACACACACACACACACACACACACACACACACACACACACACACACACACACACACAC
>JAOPJL010000112.1:5275538-5288605 GCA_027123545.1 Trisopterus esmarkii
CACACACACACACACACACACACACACACACACACAAACACACACACACACACACACACACACACACACACACACAGTGAAAACGGAACGGTTTGTGCTCGGGTCGTCTCGCATTAATCGTAACGGAACACCCGTTCTTCGGGGTTAATTAGCACACCTCGTTTTTTTATAGGCATATATCTATCTTATATCATAATCTTGCAATGATTAAAATGTCTCGCAGTTGAATTGCCTTTGTGATAAACAGTTTCAACAGTGATTCAGTGTGCTGTCGCCTTAGGTCTATATCTAATGACAATCTGAGTTTAGTTTTTCTGCCACATCTAAGTCTCGTCACATCAAAATTTTAGCATTTTTTTTTTTATCAATCGTCTTGTCACCAAGACCTCGAGTATCTCAGCCCATTGATGCATTGCTGTTAACGTGAGGTGATTTGCCGTCTCTTACGGGTGAGTAACGACGACGAATAAATGTGCTGAGCAGTACCCCATATGCCCTCTAGGTGGCGCCATTTCCAACATGTACGCCATGCTGCTGGCGCGCTTCAAGATGTTCCCCGAAGTGAAGGAGAAAGGAATGTCATCCGTCCCTCGCCTGGCGGCCTTCACGTCTGAACATGTAGGCGCGTTCTACCATTACAATATCATTTTTGAAGCATTTACTGTGTTTTAATGAATCGTATATAAGTATATTTTGTAATCCATGTCTATTCTGTCTTTCTGACATGAACTGAAGACATGTCCTCAATTAGTTTGGACCTTTCCCCTCTCTTTTGTCTGCCCTCCCTCACTCCCTTGACTTCTCTCCTTCTGCTTCTTTGTCTGTCTGGGATGTTATCGCTAATATTAATATCCCCCCCCCCCTCTCTCTCTCTCTCTCTCTCTCTCTCTCTCTCTCTCTCTCTCTCTCTCTGCCTGTTGTTCTCTATGTCTCTCTCTCAGAGTCATTTCTCCATCAAGAAAGGAGCAGCAGCTCTTGGCATTGGAACAGAGAGTGTCATCTGCATTAAGGCTGACCAGACGTGAGTCCTGCTCAACCAACACAACACACTCAATACATTCACACAACACAACCCAGTACAAATAAACACACATTCACATAATTAAACACAGAGCACAATAAACACACACATTCATACAATGCATCAGACAGCACAATAAACACATACATTCATAGAATGCAACTCAGTACAACACCCAAATTCACACAATGCAACAATAAACACACACATCCACAAAATACAACCCACACCGCGTTTTCTTATGTTTTCATTCAAAAATTAAAATGTATACAACACACACAGTCACACGATTCACATTAAAAACATACAAACTCACACATTAAAAACATACAGACACACACATTTCTCAACATAACAAACTCAAACAACCAACTCTCATACACATTTTCATAACATCACATACTAACATTCACACAATAAACATTACACACATTCGAACATAATTGACAAACACACACTCCTACATCATCCACCCCACACATTCATCCATTGGGGAGCAGCTCAGAGACGCAGGTGTTTAACCTACAGATGAAAGGTCCTGGGTTCAATCCCCCATGTCCACTGCCTAACCTGTAGGCATCATTGAGACGCCTACAAACGGAATGCCGCCTGCCCTGTACCCGCCTTGGATACAACGACATGTATCTGAATGAACTGCCCGAACCCCGTCTGTTGTTTATTGTCCCGTTGCAGTGGTAAGATGATCCCAGCAGACCTGGAGAGGAAGATCCTGGAGGCTAAACAGAAGGTGAGCACCACCGCTAGCTTCGCTCTATAGGTCCTGACTCACCTGCGCAGCCCTTTTGACTCCATCTCGGTTCTAAAGACGCTGGCTGGGAAGTGGAACTGAATGCAGAATTACCCAGAATTCAGTTCCACCACCCAGCCCGTCTTAAGAACCAAGATGGCGTCCATAGGCTTCAACACAGGGTTGTTTAATGGACCTAAACCGGTACAACAACGCAGAGCGGGCTGACGGGATTTGTTGATAAATGAAAGGCATCATGATAACAATAGAAGTCCATGTACAAATTATATCTGCCGGCGATGAAACTGTGCTCCATATCAACATATACATTTCGATATTTTTCTATATAATATTAGGTTCAAATTATAAACTTGTGTGTTTGTGTGTGTGTGTGTGTGTGTGCAGGGCTTCGTGCCATTCTTCGTGAGTGCGACCGCTGGTACTACGGTGTACGGAGCTTTTGACCCTCTCATCGCCGTCTCGGACATCTGCAAGAAGTACAACGTCTGGTTTCACGTGGACGTGAGTCTGACAGTAGTGTAATAGTGTGTCTGGGTGGACGTGAGTCTGACAGTAGTGTAATAGTATGTCTTGGTGGACGTGAGTCTGACAGTAGTGTAATAGTATGTCTTGGTGGACGTGAGTCTGACAGTAGTGTAATGGTGTGTCTAGGTGGACGTGGACGTGAGTCTGACAGTAGTGCAATAGTGTGTCTGGGTTGACGTGGACGTGAGTCTGACAGTAGTGTAATAGTGTGTCTGGGTTGACGTGAGTCTGACAGTAGTGTAATAGTATGTCTGGATGGACGTGGACGTGAGTCTGACAGTAGTGTAATAGAATGTCTGGATGGACGTGGACGTGAGTCTGACAGTAGTGTAATAGTATGTCTGGGTGGACGTGAGTCTGACAGTAGTATATTAGTATTTCTGGATGCACGTGGACATGAGTCTGACAGCAGTGCAATAGTACAACATTCAGATGCACATGGACATGAGTCTGATTGTAGTGTTACAGTGAAACATCTGGATGCACGTGAATGTGAGTCTCATTGTGAGTGAGATGCGATACAGGCATGTAGCATGTTTCGATGTAGGGTACTTAGCCAAACGCTAGGGTACTTAATGTGTTAGGTGTGTGTTAGGGCACGATTTAGTACTTTGTGTTTGATGTTTCTCAACATGTTAGTGGCTCAGCCGGTTGGGAACTTTTCAAAGCTATGGTACTTAGCATGTAAGAGTACAAAGCTTAAGTTTAAGAGTGTTTTAGAGTAATTTGGGTGTTGGGGCACGTATATGTTTGGGGTGCATGCAGGTACGAAGCGTGTGGGTGCATGCTACTTAGGGAGATGGCACTTTTTAGGGCCTTAGCCTGTAAGTGTCCATTTTAAGGTACATAGGAATCTACTGCAAAGAGCCTATAACACATTGACACCATATTCGCAAAGAGTGTTAAATAATCCTGATGGCTCTAAACTGGTTCATAGAGGCATCCAGACAGACATGTCTGCCAGCTAGCTCCATAAACCTAATATATCTGTCTGCTATTTACTGTGCTATTAGCTTGCTCACACCGGAGCCAGCGGTTTACTTTCTAACATTGGAGATTAGAGCAACAGTAGCTGGGGTCGTAAATCACGGTTTTCCAAGCAGACAGATCCGTCATGGCTGCCCTCTCTCTCCCTTTCTCTGTGGGAGAAGTCTATCTGTTAATGAAGGTGGTGTAGGCCTGGCAGGCCGACAGCTCTATCAGCAGACCCTCCACTCATTCCTCAGCCAGTAATGAAGACGCGTAATAGGAGAGAGGGAGAGGAAGGCTTGGTTTGGTTCTGGTCTTTAGTCCTGGTGGTTCCTGGAGTTAAATTGAATGATGAACATCATGTAGTTAAAACGGTTGGGAAATATTTCAAGATTTGTGTGTTTTTTATTAATACATTCATCGGTTCAGTGTTCTTTATCATGGTTAAGTTGGAGGTCTTGTGGCAGAGCGGTAAAGAGATCCCGATTAGTGTCAGAGTTTGTCATTCAAATTAAGTTAGCTGGAAGTGTTTGCCGTAGCCAGTGTTTGAAAAAGTCGGTTGGGGTTGTACTTCTGCCCGCTCCACCAGATGTCACACACAGCGGACACATAGATTTTTTATTACACATAGAGTCATCTCAGAGATTTGACCTTTATTCAGTCGTATTGAGTTTGCAATTTTATTTTTAGCTTAAATCTGTGGCCACTTTGCTGCCTACGGGCATGGTTTGAGACCACTACCACCCTGACCTCATCAACCAGGATTGTTTTGGAAGACTTTGTTGCAGTTATATTAGCCATATTGAATAAAACATTACAACATGCTCTTTGCTGTGATTTTCTGTGAACCCATCATGTGACCCTGGATCCTCTCTCCCGATAGGGCGCCTGGGGAGGCAGCCTGCTGATGTCACGACAACATAGGTGGAAGCTGGACGGAGTCGACAGGCAAGTGTTGCTGTTCCTAAAGATGTTGCTGCTGTTTTTATGTCTTAAACTGGGCTGTTTTAAACCTTGTTGCTTTAAACCTCCCTCTCGCTGTTTTAAACTCTTAATGTATTTTAGTTATTTTAGTTTCGATTTATAATTTGTTCTGTTTTTTTGACTTTTTTCAAATATGAGATTATTTGTATTTTGTTCTTTAACTTTGTGTTCCTGGTTATAATGGTCTCTCTACACAGGGCCAACTCAGTGACCTGGAACCCCCACAAGATGATGTCAGTCCCCCTGCAGTGTTCCGCTCTCCTGGTCAGAGAAGAGGTGGGCCACACACACGCATGCAGGCACGCACGAACGCATGCACACACGCACACACGCACACAATCCTTAACGTGGTTATCGCAACTTTTGCTTTAAACAGTCAGTGATTGGACTGTTCTGATTCTCTCCCTGCAGGGACTGATGCAGAACTGCAACCAGATGCACGCCTGCTACCTGTTCCAGCAGGACAAGCACTATGACCTGTCCTACGACACAGGGGACAAGGCCCTGCAGTGTGGCCGACACGTTGACATCTTCAAACTCTGGCTCATGTGGAGGGCAAAGGTACCCGTACAATCCAAGCAACCGCACTGTAGAAGCAAATGATTACGAAGGGATTGTTGGATGGATGGATGGACAGAGACAAATAGATTCCGCTGTGTTTCTACATTTTACAGGGCAGGATAATCAAGTGACTAGGATGTTTGACTCCCAGTAGACAGGTTGTGGGTTCAAAGCCCGGTGTATGTAGTTTACCTGTACTCAAACCCTATGTATCTCCAGGGCACTATCGGGTTCGAGTCCCAGATAGACAAGTGTCTGGAGCTGTCGGAGTACCTGTACAACAAGATCAAGGACCGAGAAGGATACGAGATGGTCTTTGATGGGAAGGTTCGTACAGATTCTAATGCCAACAGAAGACACAACATAACCCATAACATGAGGGGTGTTGGGTACTGGTTACACCCATTCAGAGCATGTTATCTAATTAGCATCTTACCAGCAAAAGGGTTTAGCATTATTTGAGGTTGACTTGATTGACAAGCGGAGAGCCAGGCCTTTGTGTTGGCTGAATGGCCTCTTTACCTCTGGCAACTGGCCTAATGGGCTGCCATTATAGTTAATGAGGAGCATAATATCCCATAATTGCTCATATACATATGAATGCAGCCATCTCTGGAGTATGTCCCCTGCCCCAATCAAAAAACACAAAACACACACACAGAGACAGACACACATGGAAATAAGGCTTATGTCGATGGCCAAAAAACAACATCATTGTAAAATGCTTGGACACCAATGGGTCATTTTGAAAGGGTAGTGTCCCCAGTAAAAGCTGGAGGGTGCTGGTTCTCCACAGGGGCCGACAGGGTTGGGGTGGAAGAGGCCCAGGTGTGTGGACGGGCTCTGGTTCCCTTAGAGCTCTCTGCGGGGTCATAGTCTAGCGACCTGAAACCAAGCCAGCTGTATTCACAAATGGAGCTAGCATGCTTGGCTAGCCACCCGCAGCTTATGGATTTTGCCTTCTTTCTCCGGTTCATGCTTGTATATTGTGTGCCGTTTTTTAAAGGGACCCTATTTTACCACCAGGTGTGAAGTTGATTTACCATTAAAGGCCATTTCAAAATCCCAAGTGGACCTACCAAGTGAACTGTAACAACTGGTAGGCAGATTCATCCATCATGCATCTGGATGGACACTCCCACTAGACACTAGCGGGTAGATTTTGTAATGAACTGTAATGGCAAATCAACATCACACCTGGTGGTAAAACAGAGACCCTTTAATGTGAAACTGCCATACGGCCGGCCTGTATGTTCTAGAAGGTTAACCATAGCAGGTCGGTAGGCACCTGCTAGTGTGGATAGTGATAGTGTGTGTGTGTGTGTGTGTGTGTTCCCAGCCCCAGCACACCAACGTGTGTTTCTGGTATCTCCCCCCGGGCATGCGCCACATAGAAGACAAGGAGGAGAAGAACAAGAGGCTGCACAAGGTAAGCCCTGATTGGCCGCCGCCATGGCGACAGCCACATCATCATCTGATTGCAACCAATCACACATCGATATAACCAGAGCTCATCTGTTTCGTCTTAAATATAAAACGTACTTTAGAATATTGAATATAGCATATTATCTCTTTAAAGACAATCAAATTTCAACATCAGAACAATAAGAAATTAGCATATTATAGCCTAATCTATAAATCATGGGCTGGGTTTTTGTGGGCCTTATGGCGCATTTCCACCTCAGGGTACGCTTCGGACCCAGCACGCTTCAGCTCAGTAGTAAGGGTGCGATATAGCCCAGCTCAGTTACGTGTTGCATTTCCACCGCTACCAGTACCCTTATGGTAGGGTGGGGTTTAAGCCGGATGGCGATAGCCACGGTAGCTATGTAAGCAGTCCGGGTCATGCCCACTTTTGGCTGTGGAAACGCGACCCGTGCCGCACCTTTGCAGACTGAACCGACCCGCACCCTGCAGTGGAAATGTGCCATTAATCATCTCGCTGGAACCTTCACATACAAATGAATTCAGTACAATCACCCAGTGAGTGTTTGAAACCAAAATAGCCGCTATCTGGGAATAAGGCCCATAGAGTGTGATTTGAGTGCTTGGGTGCTTGGTTGGTGCTTGTGCATTGGGGGGTTGAGAGGGAAGATGGAGGGCTACATCTTGTGGATCATCGGGGTGGGAGGCTGACATACTGACAGGCCATCAGAAGGCAGCAGCAGCAGAGGGGTAATAATTGACTATTAGGACAAATAGATGGTGAGCATGCCAGACATACAAAACACCCTCTCTCCCTGAGTCTATGTCTATCTCTCTTTCTTTTTGTCTCTTTCTCTGGCTCAATGTTATGTACTATTCTGGCTCTCTGTCTGGTCATATCTGCTCCTCTTCACGTTGAATGTCTCTCTCTCTCTCTCTCTCTTTCACTGTCTCTGTTCTCTTTATCTCTTTCTTTCTCTTTTGAAATGGCTTTATTGGCATGTAAAACATACATTTACATTGCTAAAACTCAAAAAGAAAAAGTAAAAGAGCAAGAAATGATACAACTTCTCCTCTCCTCTTGCATGTCTCTTGGCCTTCTGTCCAAGTCCAAAAGTTATTAACCATCAATAGATCAGGCCTCTCTCTCTGGCGCCACCATGGATACCCCTTGTTGTGTTCCAACGCTACCTGTCGCGGGAAACTGTCAACACGCATCGCCGTGGCGACCGGTCGACCATAGTCGTTATGAGCCACAGATTGGGAGACCAAATTGGAAAAAGACCAAATGTACAAAGAATCTCTCCGTACTGTCTATCCCCTGCCTGCTCCTCAGTGAGCAGTCTCCGTACTGTCCAACCCCTAACTGGTCCGTAATAAGTGGTCTCTGTACTGTCTAACTCCTAAGTCCTCGTCTCTACTGTCTAACCACACCCTGCTCCTTAATGACCTTATCTCTGTATTCACTGAAAGTCTATTTGGATCTGCACAGGCCCTGCCTCCTCTGAATTGGTTGCCCGGTTGATAAATTGAAATCCTGAGTTCTGCCCTCAGAAAACTTCTGCTTTAGGAATGGTTTTATGGGTCCCTATTCCGACCAGATTTTTGAATAACTCGAGAATATTAGTCGCTGCAAGTAAAAATTCTAAAAACGAGTCATCTGATGTTAACCTGCCCGCTGGATATGCAGTCAGAAATACAAAATAAATACTTTGTCTAACCTTTTTCTAATATCTTTCTAATGAATGAGTTTAAACATAGTTCAATTAGGACTTAAATGCTTGTTAACTCTCAGAGATATTTGATGAAATGGCATGGCTTCGTGACCTTTGAGAATGTAGTTTTATTGCTGCTACTAAAAGCTTTTATCAGCCATCCCTGTACCTCCATATTCTGTTCCTCAGCATTAATAAGCGGGACTATCTTTGTCTGAAAAAATATATCATTGACTCTGCCTTTGGCTGGAACGGAGACAGAATGCCTGCAGTCATCAGAGTAAGAAGGAGGAACTAAATGACTGCTTACCCCAGCGGTACCCACAGTGATAACCTCCTCCCATCACTACCCTGTCAGTCACCGCCCAGACTAGCCGCTTGTCATTAGATTCAGTTGTCAAGCTGCCGAGTGGGAGCTGTCTTTCATGGTTGGGAAGGATGGGATATTTATTCTGTGTAATCAGCCTTCAAACTAGGAAGAGAAAAAAGAGAAGGTTAAAATAGTTTGCAGTCGGTGAGATGGAAAATAATAGAAAACCAAACAAAGTGCCAGAGAGTATCAAAACCGATAGACTTCAATGCTCGAGTTCAATCAAATCACATTCAGTGTGACCTTTCAAAACATTAGACTTGCATGCCTAAGATCCAAATTGAGACACGCTGGTATCAGATATGCTAGTGTCAAATATGCTAACATCAGTTGACATTAGAAGTTATTGCATCAGTGTATATGTAGCTATTCATTTTAATATAGAGTTTGCGTCGTGAGCTTATCTAGACGGCGAGACGATAACATGACCCTTTCTGGGCAAGTCTTATTGTAATTTTATGGGGTTTAGTTTAAAGTTGCATTTAGCATAGCATACATATGAAATACATCTTGGCACCAAAAATATATAGATATATTGATAAATAAGTACTTTTTTTTTTTATAGACTAGACCCGTAATATGATAATAATATGACAATGAGAAAATAAGCAAAAAATTTCCCGAAAGGTACAATCATGCTCAATGATTAGAGCTACGCCTTACATTTAGTCCTAAACCCATGGTGTCTGGTGTGTTGTTCAGGTGGCGCCGGTGATCAAGGCCAGGATGATGGAGTACGGCACCACCATGGTGAGCTACCAGCCCCAGGGAGACAAGGTGAACTTCTTCAGAATGGTAATCTCCAATCCCGCTGCCACGTTCGAGGACATCGACTTCCTCATCGAGGAGATCGAACGACTTGGCCAGGACCTATAAAACCACCCTCCCCATCGTCACCGCCACCCCCCCTCCCCCACACACACTTCTGGACGGATGAAATATTTGTTGTGAATGTACTGGTAATCTATTTAAATTATTATATTTTTTCCTCAAAAGTCCCATATTTAAAAAGTATATTTAAGAGAAAAACATAAATATATATATATAGATATGTATATGTATATACAGTATGTACATATACACATACATATATATACATAAACATACATAAATTGCGTATTGTAGTTTTTGACCTAGGCCACCTTGGTCTAAACCCCTGTATACAATGCTTCTGTCTGCCTTTACTAGTGTAGCGTAGTGTAAGTGGCGTGAGTTTCTATGTACTTACTGGTGATATGAAACGCTTGTGCAATAGGTGGACGAGGAAGGGATTACGTTTTTTTGAATCCCTGCCGTTGGCCGCCAGACGTCGTTTGGTGCCAAAACGTGTTTGTTGTTTTGTTGTCTCTTATTTAACGTTTGGAAAAGAGAAAAGCACTTCAGTGTACCTCAGCTCAGTCTACTGCCTTTAAATCGGTGTCAAAAACGCTTTTTTAAAAACCTTTCGGGTTTCAAGGTAAAGTTTGGTTCTCATGAGGTGAACTGTTGTTTCGAAAGGACAGTTAGACAGTTACCATTTAGAGGAGTTCCGCCTGACAAATGGGCGAGAAGGGAGATGATGAGAAAAGTGCCTAATTGTGATGGAGAGGAACAGGAAATACACAAAAACAAGGTACCAATCAGTGTTTTTCTGTGTCTTTAGTCTAAACTCTATAAGCAGGCATGTCTGTTTGTGTGAATCAGCAAACTGTCGACTGACAGAATCGCATGCATAGTTTGGATGGTGACTTTAGTATTGCAGTGCTCATTAATTTGACCAAATTCCTCTCTTTCTCAACTTTGTTTCCGAGATAAGATTTCATGGCTTGTTACAGCCTTGATATTTTTAACTAGATGTTATAAATATGTATATTATGAAGTATGACATTGATTTGAACCTACTTTATTCCAGGTTAACGGCTAAAGCGCATATCAAACTCGTCCAAATATAGTTGTGCATTTAGCTTTGCTTGTCCAATAGTTCTCATGTTAGGTGTGTAACTACGACTTTGATGTCATTCTAACTGTATACTCATCGGGAAATACATAGAACCAGATGAAAAGGTTATGCTTTCCAATAGCCAGACTGCCAAGCAAACTCAGGAGAGAAATGGAACATAGCAAAACCATTAAAAGGGGTTGAGACACCATACTCATCATATATACCCATTCAGATTGTGCAGTGTTTGCCTTTCCCACAGACTGGTGTTCCAACCAATCAGATGCCTGCCTCGGGATTAGGTTTAAGACTAGAGGTTCCACCGGCTCTCAGTAAGCTTGGAGGTCTGGCTACATGGGAAACAATTAGCTTAGATCCATTTATTTTTCGTTGTTGAGGGCAGAGGATGTAAAACTAAGCACTAATGGAAAGATTCATTATCTCAATAGCGGGGACGGGGTGTGTGTACCATGCATCTGTATACCTGACATCACTTGCACTAAAACCCAAAGCTCTGTAGAAACATCTTCTACCGTCACAGATATCCATTTTGTTTCTGCGTTCAGATAACAGCAATACTCATATACAATACAGTGGCGTACTGCAACCATATATATATATATATATACCCGGATATACCAACAGACACGGTGCATTGAAGCATACAGTAGAACGACGAGATGGCAGAAGCCTTTCAGCTGTCAGATGATGGGTCTCTTGGAAAGGCAAGAGACGGCTGTGTGGCAGCATCCTCATTTAGACACAAGTTAGAAAAGCACAATTTTGCCCCACCGGACAGTCAGTGTACAATCACTTGGAACCATAGATTGTAAATAGAATTTTAAGATGTCCTAATAACATATCTTTGTGTATACATAGGTGTATATAAGATGTATAAGCAGAGACTATTTGTGAGGCATAGTGATTCATATTTTCTCAATAATATATAGATTACCTGTATTTTCATCCTGTTTTAAAAAACTAAATACGCCTCGTGTGTCCGTGTCTCCAGACACTTGTGGCTATGATATTGTGTTTCAGGGACTTGCTTCTTAAAAAACTTAAAAATAAGAGAAATGGACTGAATTCACCTGGAAAAAAAGCTCACGGGCTCTTAATGACACTGGAGACGGGATTGCAAGTGAATATGCAAAGCCATTCCGGAGCCCTGTGTGTGTTTTTTTTGTGCACATGTGATGAAATTGAAAGTGTGTGCCAATGTGTACCTTAGTGTATTTGTAATTGTTGCTGCCTTAGTATTACTTGCCAGTATTGTCTGTTTTCTGCTGAGAGGTTGTGCACTTTAAATGTAAAACAAAACACAACCTGCTTATGTGCGACGTCTAATGGTTGTTCATAAGTGGATGTTTGGATTTAACAGAAAAATACGAAATAATGTAAGTGCAAATCCGTGCTCTGAATGTGCTCCTATGGGTATTTAGACATGACCATTTTGGGGGATCGATTGAAAAAACATGCTTTTGTTGTTCTTTATAGCTTTGTAGCTTGACAATATTGTTCCAATGGTTATGTTTCCACCACTACAAAGATATCATTTGACATTCCGAAACATTTGCGTTGTGCACCAGACAACGTCGGTCTCGTTTGAGTGACAGAGGAACCTGTTTTTCTGATTGCTGCTGCTGCTAAAGTCGCTTTCTTTGCACGTGCATGCGATGCCTTGCCTTTCCAGCTTGTGTGCTCTAACACCTCCTATATATATATATATATATATATATATATACACACATATATATATATATATATATATATATATATATATGCATATATATATAAATATATCTCTCTCTATATATCTATACGTCTACAATATATAAACACTGTCTATGTAGCTTCTTGTACTCACCTCGACGTCCTATCGATAGCTTGTCGCTTGTAGCTTAGAGCTAATGTCGCTATGGCCTTTATCCTGTGATAACGTGGTGTGTTCCTATGGCTGTAAACCGTCTAAAGCATGCTAACCCCGCCTCAGCTGTACCCCGTATTAACCTTCTCTTGCGCTATAACCGACTCTTAAACTCCTGTCTCTCTCTCTTTCTCTCTTCTGCTTGACGTCTGTCGCTGCTGCTCTATATGTGAAATACTATATAATCTATACTGTATATGTCGTATAATCCCTGTTGCATGTTCTCTCCTCTTTCCCGCTCTGTGCGTACGCGACGTACGCAACTCTTTCGCTTCTCTTTCTCGTAACGGCGTCACCTTTCCGACTGTTTGTAATAGACCTGCTCGGCGCCGCTCTGCGCATGGCGCGTCTGCCTCAACGCCGATGTTGTCTGGTGTCACGTCATCTGAAGCAGCACTTGTTTTTGATCGCAATTTTTTATTTTTTTTTATTCCGGAAGCCCTGGGTTGAATATATTCGTCACCTGACGGCATAGTGGTGTAACGACGCGCACGTTCTCCGAATCACTCGTGCACCTTGTCTGCGATATGGTGAAATTAAGGGTCACGTGTTCTGCAATACTGTACGAGTAAGTTTATCCTTAACATTCAGTTGTCCTGATCTATATGTTGCCAAATACATGTATGTAATACAAATAAATATTAATGCCAAAAAATATATCGTTTGAATGGATTTGTTTAAGGTTTGTTCTACGCCGCCTATCCACTAGCACGCGATGCGAGCACGCGATGCGAACTCCCCATTCATTTCAATGAGAAGCGAATTCGCATCCCGCATAGCATTCTGGGTACGCGGTGCGTCGAGAGTCTGGTTGCGGCGCGTCGGAAAAGTTCGGCAATCCCCAACTTTATGCAAATGAGTCCGTCCATCGCGAGCACATCGC
>JAOPJL010000112.1:5294170-5307233 GCA_027123545.1 Trisopterus esmarkii
AAACACTTATTTTGAGTACCACATGACGGCAACAACTCTAAAACAAAATGGACCCAGCTTGGTTCGGTTTCTAACCCCAGCAATCAACTGAAACATAACACATGCCAAAAACGAAATGTGGCCATGGGTCAAAAGCATCAATGCGTATGATTTCCCGAGACATGTTATATCATAGATTTCAATAACATTTAAATTAAATACTCTTAAGAGTGAACAAAGAGATAATGCAGAAAAATAATTTCTTTCTTTGGACAGATTTTGTGGTGTGCCTATGTGATGTATTGTGGTTTATGTGATTGGTTTTATACTATGTGTGAATGATGAATGATGATGATGATGATGACTATGTGTATGCCAATAAGAAAATATAGAAAGCAAATCAATATGTCTCATATGAAATGACATTTGTTGAAAAGAACAGCATGTTTTTTTTGTATCTTTTTTAGCAAATGCTCAAAAATGTGGATCCCAGTTCCAAGTATAACAAATGTGCACAGATTTGATACCAAAAAAGGACATTCTTTTTTGTGGACTTCATATTTCCTCAAAGAAAAACATTGTTCATTAGATAGATTTATAGTGGAGCACAGATATTGTTATTCAAAAATATTTTCTGTTGAATTATCTTCAAGTATCTTTCCTCTGCGATGCTTACCAGGGTCACTTGGGATTTCTTTGAACTTGACATAAAAACATAAAGGAATTTAGTTAAATTGGGTCTTCAACAATTTTCATATGCATCTTCTCTTCATTGTGCAAAAGCCGAGACTTATATCTTCATAGGCCTATGGCTATTTTTTACTGCCAATGATTCTAGAGTCTAACATGAGCACATTTGCATCCTCCTGTGAACCAGAAAGCTTATCTTTACTGTAACATTTGCTTTTGATTACAGCCTAGCGGTTTCTGAGTTGGCTCTGTTAAAGTCAACATGGAAGAGGACAAAGTCAGATTTCAGGGGCCAATTTAGTGATACACAAATCAGTGTTTCCTATGACAGGTATGCCAGGCTACGCTTACACACAATGAGCCACCATTTGCATAAATCCTTCATCAACTCCTTTCAAGAAATGATCTTTCTCATTGGACGTGGTTGAAACATAAGTGAATCTAAGATGTGTTGCTATTACTTATTGTCCACTTATGAACACTGGTTCATTTATGTCTTCTAACGGGTGGTAGATCTAAACATTCAAACTGACTACAAAGGCCGTCAGCCAGCACAAGGCCAATAAAGTTTTTCCATATGCTCTGTGGTGGTGAATGATGCCTCTGTTCTGCTTCCGTCTTCGAGTCTGGGGAGGAATAGAAACAAGTTGCAAATTGTGAAATGGTATTTTCCACAACGTGGCATCTCACAACTGCTAGCCCAATCAATTTGATGAATTGATTAGGCTGTCCCAATTGACTCAAATCAGTCACCAAGTACATTTTTGGGGAGATATTCTAGCTTTCTGTATTTGTTACAAACCCTGCTAGACCATTCTGGCTCAGGTTTTGAATTTAATTATATTGAAGGCTTACAAAGAAAACTTTTTTCTCTTTGTACTATTTTTTCTTTATTTATTCTTTGTCTTTGAACTATGGAATGGTTATTTTCTCAAGATAATAATCCAAAACAAAGTTTTCTGACATTGGATCAAATAGGCAGGTATTTTCACTATTTAAATCCTTTCTTTCTTCTTGCCCCTTTCCAAATCTTTTACAGCACATCTCTGTCTCTCTTCCTCCATCTTCTTTGATATTTTGCTCCGCTTCTTGCATGCTGGCGTAGACTCTGATTTGAGCTGCAGGATCAGACATCTGGAAGCATGCTGTTGCACCTGTTTTTAATCCCCACAACAGACTGAAACAGTCGATTCCATCTCGAAACCCCTGTCTCACCTCTTCTCCTCTCCTCTTCTATCCTCTCCTTTCCTCTCCTCTCCATCTTCTCTCCTCTCCCCTTCCCTCCTCACGTCTCCTCTCCTCTCCCCTTCCTCCCCTTCTTATGATCCAGTCCCTCAGCTGTCACTAAGTGCTGAAGAGCCACATGCTCTGGGCAACATCAGCGAGATCCATTCAAAAAAATAATTGAGACCAATAGAGAGAAACCTTCTGTAGTCCTCCAGTCCTCCCAGGTACAACGCCTGCAGACCTGGATCCCTGCCCAGCTCTCAGGTCGCTGAAAATAGTTTCAATGTGTTTGGGATTTAATGAATTATTGAGTCTTTACTCTCCTGCCTGAGCCTAGTGGAAAATACGACCCGTTTGACATGGAATGACTGCTGTGCAGAGAGCATTAGGCGAGTCCTTGGGGTTTGACAGCACAGGGGAGTATAGTTAAGTAGCCGCGGGTCTGGTAGTGTAGACGGGCTGCAGCACTGGAGTCTGGGCGGATATCTGTGGAGAATTGTTGGAGGAAATGTAAACATATGGTCTGAAGTGCCCCATGATGAGTCATATGTCGCGCCTGCAACAGAGAGAAATGCAGATCATTATTTGTTTCTCCAGAGTGAACATTTCTGCTGTGAGATGAAGGTACAATCTCTTCGTCTGTCCATCAGCCCATCTTCCATCCATCAATCTATCTATGAACTAGTTATCTTTTTCTGATCTCTTTTTCCACTAAGATGTACTCACTGATTGTGAACACTTTTACATACAAGATATGGACACTTTACCAGCTACATATGCAATATACATTTTGTTTGTCAAAAATAATATTCATTTACAATACACCCATACGCCTTTACAGGAATTAACAATTTTCCAGCCCCCAAAAGCAAAACAAAAGCAAAACATCTGATAGGCTGATGAAGTTAGACAAAATATAGCAGACCACTTCCCAGCCGAGACCCTGAAACACTTCACTATCTCTAATTGTCTGGCAGACAGGACAAACACACGCACAAACAGTTTGCGTGTGTTTTAATGAGGACATGCTTGGCCGGTCTTTCTGATGGCTAACAGCCAACTGTTTGTGAATGTTGACACAGAGCAACAAACAAAAAAGCGTCCAGCTATTTGAAATTCCAACAGTGTAATATGACTGTTCTGCGCTTTATTGTCTCCTCCAGTAATACAATAGGATGTATCAAATGCATGTGTGTTGGAGAAAACCTACATCATGTTGGTACAGACAAGCAATATATCATGATGATTTAGGAAAAGCCCTTTATTCAAAATGTCAAATAAGTTAGAAAAATAACAAACAAGTAATACAATTTATTAAGCAGAAATCAAATGGCATCCTGCTCTACTACATAATCTCTGTCTATAACAGTTTTATATAACCATTTATTGGAAGCTCTGTAAGGCTTAATAACATTAGTATTCAATACATGTTTACTTAAAGTATGTGCAGGCATAGAAATATGTAATATTAGATGGAATTAATCATATATGCATGAAAAGACACACACGCACACACACACACACACGCACACACACACACACACACACACACACTCCAGTCCCACTATCACACACAACTAAACACACACATACAGTTTGCAACATACTTAACGTCAGATTGGTCACTTCTCAACCAGCCAAAGTACTTTCTAGCAAGGAAGTACTTCCTGATTATGTATGTATATATATATATATATAGGCTACCAAAAATAATAGATCATATCCCAAAACACTGATATATATATATATATCATATTTATGCAAGATAATTTCTGAGGAATAAAAACAGCTGCCTTACTTTGGTATTTTTTGAATCTGCTCTGCAAATCAAGACCAAATCCATGCATGATCCTTCATCAGTACAACATATTTCCACCATTACAAGTAAGACATCCATGTCTGTGATTGGTGATCACTGATCACAGGGCGACCCAGAGAATGGAAATGTTTGTCCCGCCCTGGTTGGTGATCTGGTTCACGCGCCCGCGGACGCAGTCCAAGGTGACGTAGATGGCTGTGCCGTTCTGGACCTCGAAAGAGGTCCTTAGCCCTAAACTGGCCCACTCGCTCCCCTCAGGCATGTGTCCGGACACCTGCTGGGCCACAGGACCCGCCTTGGCCTGACCGCTGACTCCACCTCCACTACCACCACCACCCACCCGGTGCAGAGAGAGCTTGACCACGTTACAGGAGTGGATGAGCTTCAGGTTGAGCGCCACGTTGGCCGTGCCTTGCTCGCGGAACACAAAGTTCTTCCGGGCGTTGGGTTCCCCGGCGGTGGCCAGGCGGATCTGCTGGCTGTCGGGGCTGACCTGCTGGAAGAAGAGAGGTTTGTTCCGCACAGCGCCGGACGGCAGGCCCGTCGGGGACACGGTGGCGGTGAGCGCCGACGACACGGCCGCCGGCATCCACACGAGGCTCAGCACGCTGATGCCGCTGCTGTCGCCAAAATAGCGCACGTTGCACTGCGCCGGTGTGCTCACCTCGAAGGTCAGCGTGTCCTCGGCGTCCACGCACACCGCGCCCGACAGCGTGACAGACGTGTCACGGTAGTTGACGCCCGCTTTGAACGCCCGCATCACCTCCTGGGCGCTGCCGTTGTGGTTGGTGTAGGCCACCACGGAGAAGCCCTCGCGGATGCACGTGTGGCCCATGGCGTACAGCGCCTGCTGCAGCACGAACTTCACCACGCCGCTCTCCGTGAAGCGCACGCCCCGGCTGTCGTGGGTCAGGCCCACCATGTAGGCGTCGGAGACGGACACAGTGCGGAACGTCGGCCGGTAGCTGGTCTGGTAGTGCGCCGACACGGTGGTCTGCGCCGTCATGGCCACGGCGCCGGTGTCGTGCGACAGCCAGAAGAGGCTGAAGGTGTGTCCGTGGAGGTCGTAGGCGTGTAGGTCCTTGGTCTGGTTGCAGTGCTGGTTGGGGCTCTTCAGCACCAGGCTCAGGGTGTGGTTGGGCTCCACCTCCACCGCGCCACTCACGCTCACGCTCTGGAAGTACTTCCCGTCGGGCTGCTCGATGCGAACGCCACTCAGGTCCCACCGGCCGTCCTCCTCCTCCTGGCTGCCGTTGAGCCGCATGCCCAGCTGCAGGAAGTTGCGGCAGCTGTGCTTCAGGGCAAAGTTGTGGTCCAGCCACAGGAGGCCGTGCTGCTGTAAGCTGAGCCGTCCGCCCTGCATGGAGAGCAGCCCGCTGGGGTCTCCGCTGCCAAGGATGTTGAGCTGCAAGCCTGGGAAGATGGAACCGGAGGAGGAGGTGCGGGAGGAGGACCTGGCTGGGGGAACCTGGACATTACCCCCCCAGGCCTGGGACAGACGGACGGGCTCGGTGGACAGCAGGGCCCCGGTGGACAGCAGGGGCCCGGTGCAGACGGTGTCACTGACCGCGGTGCAGGGCGCGGAGGCCTGGTGCCCGTCACAGTCGAAGCAGGCTTGGCACTCCTGGAGCTCCTGGTTGTAGAAGTATTCGAGGCCGCACACGCCCGTCTCCGCCTCGCGCTCGGAGATACCCAGGCACCGGAAGCCTCCTGTTGGTAGACATACAGATGTACAGCATGGAACCTCAATGAATTCATTAGGAGAAAAGCTGTTTGTCTTAACATTCAAACTGTGTACAATTCCACAAATTCGGGAGAAAACTACAAACTTTGTAGGAATGTTCATGTTGTTTCCATGTTGTAAAAACCTGTGACAATTGTAAACTGACCTGGGGTGTTGAGACACTTTACACGCTCCCCACAGATGCTTGGTAACTCCAGGCATTCATCTCGGTCCTGTAATTCAGACACACCACTGAGTCCATTACTTAATTCATCTTCACACATATACACAGTACAAACAAAAGTACAAAAGCTTTCTCGTTGATGTATGAAAGTCAACTCATGGATGCAACAAAGTATTTTGTGATGTTGACTGATTGCAGTCAGAAGAGAGTTCAAAGGTCTCAAAACAACCCAGTTCAACCTTTAAATGGCAGCCTTGAGTTGCAATACTGTGCAGTGGTTATCCGAACCCTTTAGTCCAGTAACCCCATTTTTGGATCTGACCCCAACTTTACTTGCTTCCCCCCACATTGTTTTAACTCAACATTGCACCACAAGTAGTAGAAGGTCACTTGTGGTTACAAATACCTTTGCAGTCCGTCTGTACATAAGAGGCCTTTACAGGGTCTTTCAAGACATTTTATAACAAAGATTAATATCCATTTTAGTTTACGAAATATGTCAGCGTAACACGTAATATGTCTCCCAATATTCATATCAGGCGATCAATTGGAGTCCCGACCCCAAGAGTGGGAAACACTGCATCAACAACTCTTTAAGGACTATCACCATCAACACCACCACCTCATATGTATCTATCATTAAGCCCAAAGCACACAGTGCATGAATTTCACTGCATATATGTAGTGTTACCCCAAAAAGAAACCGAAGCATAGTGTGTCAATGAAGCAAAGCACATGGACCACAAATGTTTCAGGCTGCATTCTATTCTGGACGCTTCAATTCCAAATCATTATCTGTACGACGTGGCCCTGTCATGACTTTGAACCTCTAGCAGGGGTAGGATGTTACCTGGCACATGCGGTCAGTGTTGGGTGAGCACTGGGAGATGAGGAAAAAACCCGGTGGACACATGGTGCACCTCTCACAGCGGGGGGGCTCCTTCTGGAAATCACAGAAGTCCTCGCCACTGCAGGGTGTCGTGCAGCCAAACAGCGGCTGGGGGAAGTGGGCCTCGCCCAGGACATCCACCACCTCCACCAACTTGGAGTCCGCGTCCATCTTGTGCACGGCGTAGGACTTCTGCAGCTGGCTGCGCGCCTGGCTCTGCAGCCCGGCCAGGTGGCTCTGGAAGTAGCTCTGGAGCTCCCCCTGCAGGCCCTGGAAGGACACCTGCTTGACGGTATCGGAGAGCATGCCGTACTGGGCCTTTACTGTGTCCATCTGCTCGTACATGCGCCGCTGCTCGGCCAGGATGTCCCGCTGCTGGGAGAGCAGCGCCTCCTGCTGGTCCACCAGCTTCTGCTGCAGGTCCCTGATCACCACCTGCTGCGCTCGCAGGGCCTCCACCAGACTCTCCTGTCCCTTGGACAGCTGGAGGTGGAGGATGAGGGCATCCTCCGATGGAACCTCGTTCTCCCCTGGAGGGCAGTGGATGGGAGGGGTTATGGCAGTGAGCTTTTTGGTTATTTTAGATCTGAAAGTTCTTAATTCGGGGATGTCCATGTATCCATGCTGAAAGGTTCTGAAGGTTTTGAATCCCGATGTAAGTCTACATGAAGGTAGGACACCCTAATCCCTAACTTAATTACCTGTCTCTGCATTGTCTTCCCCCTACCTGCTCCATGATGACCTGTCTCTGTACTGTCTAACCCCTACCTGCTCCATGATGACCTGTCTCTGTACTGTCTAACCCCTACCTGCTCCTCGATGACCTGTCTCTGTATTGTCTAACCCTTACCTGCTCCTTGATGACCTGCTTTTCTACTGTCTAACTCCCACCTGCTCCTTGATGAACTGTCTCTGTACTGTCTAACCCCTTAATCCTTAACTGGTTTCTACTGTCTAACCCCCACCTGCTCCATAATGTCCTGTTTCTGTACTGTCTAACCTCTACCTAATCCTTAACTTGTCTCTGAACTGACTAACCCCTACCTGCGCCTTAATGACCTGCCTTTGTACTGTCTAACCCCCACCGGATCCTTGATAACCTGTCTCTGAACAGTCTAACCCGTACCATTTCCGTAATGAACTTGTCTCTGTACAGTCTTACCCCTACCTGCTCCTTAAGGACTGTCTAACACCTACCTACTCCTTCATGAGTTGTTTATGCACTGCCAAACTCCTAAATGCTCCATAATGACCTGTATCTGAATCCAATGTCAATTTGAATATATGAATCTTCTAAATGAACATAAGTTGTTTTTATTAAGGTTCAAATATAGTTTAAGGAACCCACAGCTGGATTCCTACCGAGACCCAGTTGGCTTCGCTTAAAACAGAAAGCATTTAGGAGATGAAAACCTTCTGCCTCATCATCATCGTTTATACGTAGATATTTAAAACCCACAGGACACACAAGATGAATAAGATGATGCATTCATGTACAACCACAATTCCCTCAAGAAGGATTTGAACAAAAACCAGGCAAACTCTATCTTTTTAAGGGTCCTTGTTTTGAATTTTAAGTATTTAGTTTCTCTGAAGCGGGCTGTGATCACAAACCATAAGTTCCTTATGTGCTGAAAAGCATCAATACAAGATACTTTGTACGACTCCACTAAACTGTCTATGGTCATTCAGACGTCATGCTACGGTAAGCAGATCCCCCCCCAGAGACAGCAGCCAGTTAGTCATAGCCTCTAGTCAATTTTGGCTGACGTACGTGAGAGTGTGAAACAAGGCAGACTTTTTATTGGGCTTCAGTCCATTTGTATACTTACTTTATCAGTAAAAAATGATCTTTGAGGTTACCAACATCCACAATACACGAAAAAAAAAGGCATTTCAGTTAAAATTGAATAGGCCTACTGCTACCAAAGCATAGTTATTAGTAGTAGGTATAAGTATTGCTGTTATACGTTTTATTATTAGTGATAGTTAGAGTAATAGTATTACTATTATTGGTGTTATTATTAGTATATTTAGTATTAGTTGGTATTACCATTTTTGGAATTGATATTAGCAGCAGTTTTCATATGAGTATAAGGCCTATATAATTGGTGTTATTAATAGTATTAGTATTAGTATTATTAGGCTATTTATATTAACAATAATTTCACCTGGTTTGATGTCACATGTGAGCTGGACTCCCAGTGGGGCGCCCCCAAGCTCAGAAGACGGATATCCAAACTCCGGCAGTTCTCCCATGAACTGCGCGGCTCTGTCCCGCAGGTGGACCGGCTGGCCCTCCTCAGAGCCGGCCAGGCACGCGTCGCCCACGCAGGGCTTGGGTCGCGGCTGGAGGCGGATCCGCAGCGGCAGTTTGCACTCAATCCCCCGACAGTCGCGCGTATCGTTCGCGGTGTGAATGTGTCGTTGTGAAGGAGCTTGAGGAGGAGAACCGCAGGTCCCATCGTGGCACCCCGACGGGTACGCTTCCGCCGCCGCTCTAGTCCGCGCGCTCCCACCGTCCCGTCCGCGAGGGGGCTGGATCGCCGCAAAACCCTCCGCCACAGCGGCTCTGGAGGAACTCGCAAACGCGTGCTGTGAACCGGCGACTGGGTGTGCTGCAGCGCGTCCCGTGTTTGCGGGGTTGTAGTGTAGATACCTCCGGGGTCTGGAGGAGCGACCCCCGGGGCAGTGCTCCCCGACGCATGGCCTCGGGTCTCCGGTTTCGCCGCCGTGGCACTGCGTCCCTTGGCAAGGCTCTGCGGCACCGCGCACCATCAGGGGTGAGCAGTATAACGCCAGCATCACCGCTAGTCTGGACAATTCCATTCTTCCCTCCTGCCTCGGTTTTCCCTGAAGAAAAGGAGGAAAATACACATTGGAGTGTACATTTATTTGGGTTATAATATTTCCATATAAAAACAAAAACAAAACAACAATAAACGTGGACGGTTACTATGTTCAGTCTAGGTCTCCCAAACATCATTGATAGAGGTTTATTTACCTTCCAGCAGAATTCAGAGCGCGCGTCCTTTCTGAGGGTCAGCGAGGAATAAAAACCATAACATCACTCCCTGCGTCCTGCGCGTCTGAGGCGCTCTGAGGGCTTCACCAGAATGCCAGGATTCGGCATTCCAAAGACTTAATTAGCATCAGGTTTCCCCGGCCACGAATTAACCCTTCGCCCTCTGAGCATCTCTCTCTCTCTCTCTCTCTCTCTCTCTCTCTCTCTCTCTCTCTCTCTCTCTCTCTCTCTCTCTCTCTCTCTCNNNNCTCTCTCTCTCTCTCTCTCTCTCTCTCTCTCTCTCTCTCTCTCTCTCTCTCTCTCTCTCTCTCTCTCTCTCTTGCTTTTCATTAAATTAATAAATTGCTCCTGTCTAGCTCCCAAGCCATTTACACTGTGCCGGGGTTAGGGTTTGGTTCCCTGTGTTGCTTAACTGGTCGAGCAAGGAATCAACACCGCCAGGGTTAGGAGTTCGATTCCCACTGGGGGTCCACAAATGCTTAGAATGTATGCACTCAAGTGTAGGACACTATGGCTGAAAGCATTCGCCAAATAAAATGTGTAATGATACATTTGTACAATATCAATTAAATGCCAACAAAGGGGATAATGTATTATTATTTTTTTAAATGTTTTTCCGAAGTGGAATTCAAATATTCAGAGAGACAAAGTTCAAAACCGACAGACTATGACATCTTTAATGGCTTGACATCTTGCTTCTGTATTGCTCGGTGCCATGTGTCTGATGAACTGCTGTCACCGGTGATTTTGAAGACATCTCTGCTCTTTGTTAGAGGAGCAGGTCATGAAAGGACATACAGCTGGACGTACTCTATAGCAGTGTCTTATTCTTCTGGCTCTTCCCAAACCACACCAGAACCCATCTCTTACGAGGGATCCACCAGCAACCAAAAAAATCGGACACGTTTGTAGAAGCGGTTGGAACTATCAGGGATGGTTTCCACGGACCAACTGAAATTCCAAAGCAGACAGCCAAAGGCAGACAAACACAATCAAAGGATGACCAAGAGGACACTTCTGTTGACAGAGAACCTGTGGAAAACGGCATTAGACGATTTCCACACATTCTCTTCCACCAAAGCCTTGTCTTTGTTGGTGAGGTTCGAACTCTTTACCCTTCTCGTCGAGAACATTCGGTTACTTTCAAGACATAACAAGTTGGGAAATCATGGGAGAACGGCTCCAATTCAATTGTCAGGAAGGATGACGATTCTTTACTCTTTTTTTAAACCCTTCTCCCACTTCTAACTTGTCGTGTCTTTAATACAAACAAACGTTCCGGATGAGAAGGTCTGAACCAGAGCGAGTGGTTTGGATTAAACAAGGGATGCCAGAGAGTATTTCAGTTGACATCTTGGCACCAGCGTTGTGTTGTGAATGTTTCAACGCAGGCCAAGCGTTTTCAGACTCGCTGTAATTAAACAAAGTAATTCCATTACCTTGTCGTAATTTCTAAAAACAAAGAGATGGAAGTGGAAAACTTCAGACTGATTTCCAGTAAATTTCCGTCTTTCATGTTCACTCATCCACATTCATCCTCTCCTATCCACATGTGTTGGGGTTACGGCCCTTAATACTCCAATTATACAATAGTAACATAATGCAGCTTAACAGACAAACAATGACACACATACATATATTGCAATACTAAGGAGTCTGTTAACAAGTACTCAAGGGAAAAGACAGCTGCAGAGCAGTTGTTTGTTTTATTCAGATGAACGGCTGACCCCAGAACTTCCATCTGGGAGCTGATAGCCACTATGCTATCCTACATGTCTCAAACATGCACCCAGGATCTGTCCAAACCCAGTGTCTAACCAGAACCAAGGTCTGAACAGAACCAGAATCTAACCAGGCACAGGTTCTTCTAACCGCGATCACGATCCAACCGGGACCAGTTTCTAACCACGCCCAAAGTCCAACCCACCCGGGATCCAACCAACAGCTTCTCCTCCTCCTGGTTTCCTCATTATCACCTCCTCCATAACCTCTGTGGTGTTAAAGGTGGGGTTAAAAGAGCAGCGCAGCCGTGATTTACAGCAACAACAACACAGTACAAACTAATGGATCCGTAGGGAGACGGGAGGGTGGAGAAAGAGACCCCAGAGAGACGTCACAGAAGGACTCCGGAGACTAGAGAGACCAGAGGGAAAGAGACCCCAGAGAGACTAGTCCAAAGGACTAAGCAGACTAGAGGGATAGAGGGATAGAGACCCCAGAGAGACGAGACCAGAGGACACCACAGACAAGAGAGATAGAGACCCCAGGGAGACAAGAGGGATAGAGACCCCAGAGAGACGAGACTGAAGGACACCACAGACTAGAGGGATAGCGACCCCAGGGAGACGAGACCGGAGGACTCCGGAGACTAGAGGGATGGAGACCCCAGAGAGATGAGAGAAAAACTAGAGAGATACTAGAGAGAGACTTGAGACACTAGAAGGATAGAGACCCCAACAGAGACGAGAAAGAAACTAAACAGACTAGAGAATAGAGAGACTAGAGAATAGCGAAAGAAAAGAGAGAGTAGAGAGAGACTAGAGAGCCTGGAGAATAGAGAGACTAGATAGAGAGAGACTAGACATAAAGACCCCAGATAAACTAGAGAGAGACTAGAGACCAAAGATGATACAATGATCGTCACATTAATTCATAGTTACTTGTGTCCTGTCAGGCACTTTGTTTACAGTTTAGTCACTTTATTTCGTTGTCATTGCTCATTCATTTTGCATTGTGGAATTATTCATCTACTGTATCAACAGTCTCCGTGTGTACAGGACCTTGTATCAAGCCGGGATGTACAAAAAAGCTTTAAAAAAGCGTTTATTCACGTGCGGCGACACTAGGGAATAGAACAGTGGCGTGAAGCTGAGGGCGGCATGCCTTGACGCACTTGTTGTGTGGACATAATGGGGGCGGTCTCTTTGACGCTGCGCTGCGCTTCGGCGGCGGTGTGTGTGTTGGGCTTAAAGAGAGAGTGAGACCCCAGATAGACCAGAGAGAGACAGGAGACTACATATAAACTAGAGTCTAGGAAGGAAAGAGACCCAAGTCTCTAAGGAACCCACAGCTGGATACTGAATACTAGAGAGAAACTAGCGACTAGAGAGAGACGAGAAAGACAGAGCCCAGACAGACTACCGATGAATTAGAGACTAGAGAGAGACAAGAGACTAGAAAGGAGATTGACCCCAGACAGACTAGGGCTTTGCCAGGGACCCCTGTGGTGCCAGATCTCCACACCTCCACATCTGGTCCAATGGTATGTTATTGTACATGCCCTGACATTTAAACATCACACACATACACACTCACACACACACACACACACACATGCATACACACTACAAACACATGTAGAGACCACAAACATAAGCACAAACACACCTACACAAACAAATGAACACACACACACACACACACACACACACACACACACACACACACACACACACACACACACACACACAAAAAATATACACACACAAACACCCCGCACCACTGTTGTCGTTGGGACAAACTCACTC
>JAOPJL010000112.1:5365446-5379080 GCA_027123545.1 Trisopterus esmarkii
TGCTAATGAAATGATGATGTAATATCACTCTTTTGGGACCTTGAACTGTACCTCTCTCTTTCCTCACGTTTCCATCATAGAACTGATCTCTCCAAACCGACTCCTCACTCACCACCAGGCTACCAAGACACAAGAGGATATGGCAGTCATATGATACAATTGTGTTATTTTGCTATAAAAATAACATTTGACTCAGCATTATCATTATAAACAATATTATGGATATTATTATTCTCTGTGTGTAACGGGAATACAAAACAACAACGTAGTTAGCATCATTGGGGGCTTTAATTGTGAAATCAGGCCAGAGTGATGATCCAGAGCCGTCCTCCTACCTGGCGGCTCTGCTGGTGGCAACGCCCAACGCCTGCATGGCTTCACTGCACAGGAACTCTCTGACAGACGAACGCACCACCGCACGGCCATCGCCAGCCCTGCATCAGCATGAAACGATGAGGGATTACATCAACTACTTCTTACTTCTTACTCTGTAAAGAGTGGGGAGTGGAGCAGCCAAACGCATCCTTTAGAAAAGGTAGGGGACATGCTCAAAGGGCCTGAGACAAGATATCTTACATACATTAAAAAATATTTTAAAAAAATACCCAAAGATTGAACACATTCATATGGTGAATAAATACACGTGGTTCCAGAAACACACCACTACCTTGAATATGGCGTTTTGCCGGAGCCTTTGAGCTGTAGTTCCCATATTTCACCTTTTCTGTAAAACAATGCATTTTAGACCATTGTTATTATGATATGACTTATTATTATTGTGAACTATGTGTTAGCTTCAGTCTTGTGAAGCAGGACCCACCTGTTGGTATACTGGCCAAGCAGGTGAGCTCTCCCATCTCCTAACTGACCGGACCAGTAGCCAAACTAGGGAGAGATTCACATTCAGGAAACTTTATTGTAAATATTTTGAGAAAAGTTATGAAGAATGTGTTTGAGTGCAGTATGGTTTTATTTGCGGTTTACAATGTTAAAAAATAAGTCATTCAAATAGAAACTACATCAAGGTCCCATTATATGTCTGACCTGGTGACCTCCGTATCGGTGTGCCAAGGGAACCGAACCAGGAATGAGTTGAGCACCGCTGACGTACTGCAGGAAAGCATCCGTCTGGGTGACTCTGATGTCGAAATCTAAGATATCCTCAATGACGCTCTGCAAATAAGATACAACCACTAAATCGTGATCATTGTAATAATTGTACAGGTACGTTGTTTGCTGTGTTTTGTATAAACAGGATTCTGAATACACTTATCAATCACTGAACATTTACATAGATTAGATCGTAGATCATAGATTTCTATAAAATTGGTTACACTTGATAATAACAAAAACTTTTGACGCACCTTGGAAACTGCGGCCAATGTGACGGGAGGTGAGAGCGGAGCGGGCAGCGACAGGGAAAACACGCAGTTCTTCACTGTGCGCACATCGTCGCCATCCTCCTCGTCCACTGGGAACGCTTCTGCAGAGACAGTGGGACATGGTTTCTACGTGTCGCGTCTCTGAACTTGTTCTTCTGCACTGTTCTTCTTCATGCATGAAGAAAGGGCGTATTGTTGTTACCGATCAGCTTCTGAGAGGACACTTTGAAGCGCTCCGTGCTGGGACTCGTGTTGCTTGTGACATCGGACGTTTGAGAATAAGCGCGACGCATTTTGGTTTGGTCATCATCGTGGCACTCGTGTTCACCTCGGCAGTAGCCCGGTGGATTCTCAGCTCCGTGTAAAAAATAATCTGTTTTCACATGAACTGCACACAGCAACACATATATATATATATAAATATAAATATATACATATATGGTCCACATTGTCAGCACAAGAAACCCAGAAGAAACGCGCTCCAGGCGTTAGTACGTCTAGTCTGGATTTCAGATCAAACAATAGAGTATGCTATCTTTAACAATAGATGTCATGTTGACATTTAAACTATTACCACTTCTACCACCATATAGGCCAACTTCAACAGCACAGAAGACCATCGACTCGTAAACGTCCGCGTTTCGCCACCTCACGTGACCACCGGGTGAAGTACGTTTCATATTCGACTCTCGACATGTGGCGGAAGTGGATTGGCTCATTATGGAACTGGGGGAGTGGTCTTCAAAAAACAACAAGTTGGCTCCGCGCACATTATATTTTTATGTTAGATTAAGTATTTTGTTATTGATATCTTTTAGTTACATTTACGTTTTGCAAAATTACCAAAATAGTGCATGTATATTATTGTAACAATGGCTGTCCTACTGTCCTACCAGAGCAATCAATAACTTTTATTTGGAACATTTAAAGCACAATAACTTTAGACACATGAATCAAGCAAGAGCAATTTATACAATAAATTGTAAAATACAATAATGCTTTTGTGAAACCAGGAGACCGCTAGATGCTTAGCTAACCAACGCAGACAGGTATTGTCCGTTAAGACCTCTCCCCACAGGTACAATACATCCCGGTCTGCAGCAGGTGATGAAGCAGAGCTACATCCACAGAGACGTCTCGCTGGGGCCGTCACAAGTGGAACATACGCAACACAATCAAGTTAATAAGTAAAAAGAATTCAAGATTAATCAGATCATGTATAAACAGTGGTGGCAAGTATTCAGTACAGGTAATTAAGTGCCATATATTATGTATTTGTCCCGTTTAAACTAAATGAATGATGAAAGGATGAAAACACTTATCTCGTTCCACTACTTAAATCCGGCTGCCGCAACTGGTTGAATCTCTGGGTTGTTTTTTGATAGTGATATACAACTCTGAGGTTTCTGCCTCCTCTTTCTGGTCACTTTCTCTGAAAAGAAGAAATGGAAGTGATCGGAAGAACAAGAAGAACTTCAGGGACCCTGTTAAGCAGAACCATTGGATTGAGGGAGTCCCTAAAGAGAAGAGAGAAGCTTACCCAGCAACAGCGGTCGGTCTCTTCATTAGTGGTCCCACCATGCAGCCTGATTGAGGCCTCACTTCAAGTCCTTCCTGAAAGGTTTCCTCCAACGGTTTAGCTCCCAAAACTGTTGCATCTTTAAAACATATTCATTTGCAAATAACTCGTACTATCCCTTTTTATTGGATATTGGATCAACGTTTGCCAAATGAAAAATCCACCTCAAGGATCTGTTACTTACTATCAATTAAATATAAAACATACAATGTTAACCCATTACAAATGTGGGATAATTTCAATGCATCATGTCATGTGTGAGTTATCTTATATCAAATAATTTCAATATATTTATTTATTTATTATTATTTATTGCTCCTGAGCCTCCTAGCCTATTTATCCCCTGAGGCTCCTCTTAAGGTAGCTCATTGAAGTTGGGACTGTTATGTCTGGTCGACCATTCCTTAGAGGTTTTTTGTTTAATTCTCCATAAACTAATTTAACTGTCTCTGCCTGTCTCTGTCATCGGCATTTCCATTGTGTGCTGAAACGATGGCACCAGTGATGACAGACATAAGCAAGAGGAGCCGGGATTGAACCAGCTAAATTGGAACTAACTTTATTCAGAAAACAAAGGTTATGAATGGAGGCTATTATTAGAAGAATCATCTGGCTTTGGTTTGGTGTGTCCATGTAGAATATTTTAAAGGTGATTAAAATGTGTTCAATTGTGACTTACTTTATGGAGACAACCAATGTCGTTGAAGTAGGATACATTGCCTCAATAATATTATATATAGGCGTGAATATGAGTAACGTAAGTGTGAATATATGTAACGCATCTTAAAAGTAATATTTCAACAATATTTAATATTGAAAAATGTCACCATAAAAATAAAAATGTAGTGTAGTGATATATGAATGTATGGGCCACCGTACTGCCATACCTGTGACGTCATATCCATGTGTCCGAAAATAAAGGACTTGTTCTATGAATGAAAGCTACACGGTAGTCACGGTTAATCCGGAGGAGCCAAACATCTAGTGTTGATAATTAAATCACTCCCTCATTTTTTGTAAACGTAAACGCTCCTACACACTGGATTACTTTGCTCACCAATAATTGCACTGCACGGTCTTGCTGTGCGTGCAATACAATGTCAAGTTGTGTCGTCTGTTTTCGAGGTTTGCTAAAGAGGCTAATGCAGCTAACAATAACAATGACTAATAACTAATAACTAATAACAGGACATGACGTCACTAGTGAAACTCGGAAGGCCGGTGTCCGAGGGATCTGGGACGCCCCATAACTATGTCGGTATTCTACGTCACACATACTGTTTCCTGTTCCTGTGTGCGTTTCATAACCTCTCCGCCTTGTAATGTGTTGGGTGAAACATGGCGGTTCCGTGGAGGCACTGTTGGAGATGGAGTATAATAAACTGCACCAAGATTCGCTTATCCAACTATGCGGTGTTCTCCACGCTGTCTTCCCGGGGGCCGGGTCCCGCTGGCGGGGCGCAGCAAGAGGTAAGGTAACCCCGGGTACCCGGGTCGGGAGGGGAGGAATGCCGGTACAGCGTGTGCCCGTCCGCCCCGCAAGAAGGTCATAGTGTCTGGGCAACTGTCAGTGGATCTCAACGGAAGGATCTCATTGATTGTCCCTTGAGGCAGATTGGTGTGTCTACGCTTGCCTTTACGCACTTCGAGACGTGCTTTTGTATTGAATGGGTTGTGTCTGTATGGAGTGTTTCGGTCCACTGGGAGGTTTATTATAAGCTCTTGACATTGCTGCACTAAGCCATAACCGCCTCCTCTTTACTGGTCGGCCATTACAATAATGTGTATATATATATATATATATATATATATATATATATGTGTATATATATATATACTCTATATGCAAGGACGGATAGGTCTATATTATTGTTACATTGTTCTGTTAATAATCGTTACTGGAGTCCATTAAACCTATCTAAACTACTGACTCTAAACTACACTGACATGTGATCAGAATGTCTTTCTGGCTGGGAAGTGAGGGACCATTGACAATAAAACATACAAAGGTATAGACAGTTTACATAGCCTATATATTTAATGAGTTATATACTATATAAGTTATGAGTTATAGAATATTTATAACATTGTAAAGTTAACATTACAGCTGTAATAACCACTACTGACTGTGTGTGTGCGTGTGCGTGTGTGTGTGTGTGTGTGTTTCCAGGTGCTTCCATCAACACACCTGGTGAACTTTAATTATACAATTCCCAGGTATGTTATCAGCTTCTCACCCAAGACCATTAAAGACACAGTGAACTCTTTGTACCAATAAGCCATTCATCATCATCATCATCATCCTCATTCATAATAATAAACATAAACAAATGTTTTCATCAGGCACAAACCGAGGCAGCAGTGGCCTGCATCTCAGTTGCGCTGTTGTAAAAAGATCCACAGTGACACCAAACTGAAGGACCCCTTCTCGCTCGCCCAGAAAGACCTGGCACATTTATATGACGACATCAAAAAGGTATGGACAATTTTTAGGGTCTGTTCTATCACCACACCCAAGCCCTCCACACCGCTCATCATACGTTCTCTTACTACAATAATGTGTCATGATGCAGTGAATGAGTGAAATGTAATCTAATACAGCGTAACCGAGTGAGTGAAGTACTATAATGTTTCATATTATAGTGTGTGAGTGTCAAAGTAATATGTCATAACGTAGTGAGTGACGAAAAGTACAATTATGTCATAACATAGTGAATGAGTGAAAGGTAAGAAACTGTCAAAATGTGGTGATTGAGTGAAAGGTAAGATACTGTCATAACGCGGTGAAAGGGAAGATACGGTCATAGGTGGTGGGTGTAACCGTGTGTTTGCTTGTCAGGAGCTGTATGTGTCCAGGGCGGAGCTCAGGTCTCTGTGTGACTACTACTTCGACGGTAAAGGGAAAGCCTTCCGGCCCATGATAGTGGTGCTGATGGCCCGAGCCCTCAACACCCACAGCAACAGCAAGGGGTGAGACCACATGCGCCTGAATGAAGGAGCGATTCACCGGACTGAATTTGTGTTAGTATTTGCATAACCCTTAATTACAGTGGTGGACTTTAAGCTGACATGGTAGTTATACAATGACCATGCACTCACATACTGCATCTCTGAAAAGTATATTACACCCGAATGGAAATTCTGGTCGTAAAAAACTCGAGTCGTAAGCACATTAGTCTCAAAGGGCTTCACGTGTCAACATTAGAGGACTCATTCAACCTAGTTAAAAAGATGGACGACAATTTCAAAGTTAATTAAGTTAGTTGAGTTAGCTAGGTAGTCTACTCTTCATTTGTGATCAAATATGAACGGCTGAGCAGATAAAAATACATAAATGGCATAAGACCTTTTTTAGAGTCAACCCTTTGTGGGAGTTCCGCGCTCTGCCTACGCCAATGACACAATTCAGATACAGATGTGAAAGCTGAGTCTCTTGATTGACAGTACTTCCATTGTATATACGGTACCCTAATGATAATGATTGTTATTATGAATACTATCATAATCATATAACATTGTGTAATGTTAGCCCCGGGTTAATTGGCTCCCTGACCTGTTGACCTTTGACCCAGCAGGGACCTGCTGCCCGGCCAGCGTTCGGTGGCCATGATCTCTGAGATGATCCACACGGCCAGCCTCGTGCACGACGACGTCATCGACGGCTCGGACCAGCGGCGTGGCAAGAGCACCATCAACGACATGTGGGGCGAGCGCAAGGTACGGCGCCGTACCCAGGCCCGGGAGCTCTTGAACCGGGGGAGGTTAAAGGTCCCATGACCCACCACCAGGTGGGGTGTGATTGGCTGCTACAAGCCGTTATGGAAGATCTGTCTGGCGGTGAGCGTCTCGTTCCTCCTCCTTCCCGCAGGCCATCCTGGCGGGAGACTTCATCCTGTCGACGGCGTCCACAGCGCTGGCTCGCATCGGGAACACGGCCGTGGTGTCTGTGCTGTCGCAGGTCATAGAGGACCTGGTGAGAGGTATGCCTACGCCCCTCCCCAATCATTGATATGATTATTGTAGTTAATAATCGCTTAATGGTTGCAGTGGGATAGACGCTGCTTTAATGTGGTTGAACTCAGTGCTAACATTTGCCGGTAGTGCCGCTCAGATTGCCGAACTGCGGACACACAGTTACCCAATCACGACCACCACACGTTTACTCTTCCCTTCAAAATAAAAGCCCCGGAGAAAGCCTTACCCCATGGCATCTCTCCTCCGTCTCTCACCCGTCGACCGCTCTTCCCTCCCAGGGGAGTTCATGCAGATGGGCTCCAAGGAGAACGAGAACGAGCGCTTCAAGCACTACCTGGACAAGACCTTCAAGAAGACGGCCAGCCTGATCGCCAACAGCTGTAGAGCAGTATGTACGTTCAGTACACACCTTCCCCGGCCGCGCCCGGCCCCCCCGGCCCCCCCCGGCCACACGCCCCCGCTCACTGTCCGCCCTCTGCTCCGTCTGTCTGTTTTTAAAAGGTGTCCATCCTGGTGAACTCTGACCCGGAAGTGCATGAGATAGCGTTCCAGTACGGCAAGAACGTGGGCATCGCGTTCCAGGTTGAGCTGCTGACCTTCCGCTTTGTGTTTTGTTGCTGATCATGTTATGAGTTATTATAGATCTGTACACGTGTTCTTCCACGCATAACAACGTGATATTATTAGTATTGTTTGTGTCTCTCTCCCAGCTGGTGGACGATGTGTTGGACTTCACTGCGTGCGCCGCTCACCTGGGGAAGCCGTCGGCCGCCGACCTCAAGCTGGGCCTCGCCACCGGCCCCGTGCTCTTCGCCTGCCAACAGGTGAGACGCCTCCAGGGGCCTCCAGGGGCCTCTGCCCTCAGGGGCCTCCGCCTTCAGGGGCCTCCGCCCTCAGGGGCCTCCGCCCTCAGGGGCCTCCGCCTTCAGGGGCCTCCGCCCTCAGGGGCCTCCGCCTTCAGGGGCCTCTGCCCTCAGGGGCCTTCAGGGGCCTCCGCCTTCAGGGGCCTCCGCCCTCAGGCTGATGTGTCGGATGGTGACATCATTTAAGATCCCGTCACAGGAAAGCTTAAACCACTTCCTGCTACTGTTAAAGAAGAAGTGACATTTAGGTTAAAGGTGACGTATTCCACCACCAGGTGGGTGTGGTCAGCCGCTACAAAAAAAAATCGACCTCTTCATCACAAGTGGGCGTGTCCACCTAGAGGTGTGACGGACAGATGAGCAGCGTCTGCTACAGTCCACTGGGTAGACTGGTGGACTGGTCTATCCAGACCACTGGGGGGGCTGGTGGACTGGTCTATCCAGACCACATCTAGTTGGACGCGCCCACTTGTGATGTCAGAAGAGGCAGATTTTCCCACAATATTCTGACAGGAAGCCCCCAATGCGGTATGTGGGTCTACTCGTCCTGCTTGATTGTATTTGTAGTCTCTAGTAAGTGATGCCACCCTCCATGTTTGTAGTCCTAACGGTCTCTGAGCTAACCGCCCGTCTCCTCTGTCCCAGTTCCCCGAGCTCCACTCTATGATCATGAGGCGCTTCTCCTCCCAGGGCGACGTGGAACGCGCCTGGCAGTACGTTCTCCAGGTGAGACCTTCCACTGCACCACGGTCACTGCCTCACCAGCTAGTCACTGTGTGTTATATTACTAACCAGCTAGTCACTGTGTGTTATATTACTAACCAGCTAGTCACTGTGTGTTATATTACTAACCAGCTAGTCACTGTCTCTGTTATATTACTAACCAGCTGGTCACTGTCTCGGTGTTATATTACTAACCAGCTAGTCACGGTCTCTGTGTTATATTACTAACCAGCTGGTCACTGTCTCTGTGTTATATTACTAACCAGCTAGTCTCTGTGTTACTACAGAGTGACGGCGTGGAGCAGACCAGTTACCTGGCGAGGCATTACTGTGACGAGGCCGTCTGCCAGGTGAGGAGGCTCCGCCCCTCCCCGGAGCGCGACGCCCTGATCAGGCTCACCGAGATGGTGCTGACCCGGGACAAGTGACCCCCTCCCTGGCCCCGCCCCCTTCAGGCAGCTGCTGCTCGGACAACTCAACTCAACCGCTGGGGGAAGGACCACTGTGGTTCGCCGGACTCCTCGTCGTTGCGTCGGTGCTACTCTGAACTGGCCAATCCCAGGGTGCCACAGTGATGACATCGTGGCAGGGAGCGTTACAACTGCCAGAAAATAACTGAAAGAAACGCACAGCGGGGGTCTGTCGTTTTACTTTGCTGTCTTGGCCTAAACAAATCAAACAGTATGCCAAAAGTCCTATATGATAATATAAATATATTTATTAAAATAAGTGGTTTACACTCCTGTGTTACTGTTGCTAAATTGGAGAATCCCAAATATTACGAATTTGAGTCTTTTAGAATTAACCAATTTGAGCAAATTCGAGTCCAGCGCACTGAACACTAACTCTCCCATCACGTCTCCGTGTGTATCGCGTTCTGTGTGAGCAGCTACCTCTCGTCACGCTTACAGAGCTAACTTGAACACGGCTAACGCTAGTCACAGCTCGGGCGTATTCGGTCTGAATCAATGGAATTCCACAAGCGTTGGAAGGGAGTCATTGTCATTGTTGTGTGTGTTTGTGTCAGTCAGCACACTCCAGGTCCAGAAGCTATTCAAATATCCATACCGGAATTTCCCCATAACCCTCTGGATTGGCTAATTAGTGCCAATACAGAACGGTAGAAAGTTAAAACAATCAAGTTCAATGCAAATGGAAGACTTTGACTTAACCTGGAGTTTTTCCACCGTCCTCATCATTATAGGCTGACATTTATGTGAACTTATGTGTATATCCAAACTTGTGGGAATGCCAGTGTGTCTGTATAAATAAGTGCTCTTTAACAGCTAAGGCCTTAACATCCACCAATGACCGTGTACTCTCATTAAAGAGACATGTTTTTTAAAAGTGAAGTCTCTGTTTCTTTGGGACGGCCAGGGACCACAGCAGGGCATATTGTACATATAATGGTTTATTATAAAAGACTGTACATTAAGTTTTCAATCAACACATAATATATACAATGTCAAGGGCAGAGATGTTGGACCCATTTAGTTTTCTAGACTATCTAAACTTCTGTGTACATCTTGGTTTAAAATCGGGCCAAACTTTTAATGCATTCCCCATGGAAACATAAAAAGATGCTCATTAATCAAAGCCCATATCTTGTTTTGCTTACAACCACATGTTTATTTCCCATGATGCATTGCAAATGGTAGGGTACCAGATTAGTTTTTTTTAGGTTCAGGTCCGGTTAAGGATCTGGGGAATGCAAGGCATCATGGGAGAAATAACCCAATCAGGCCATCTTGTGAAGTAAAGGGTGACGCGTTCATCAATCATACTCTAGAATAATCTATAGCTTGATAATTCAAAACTGAAAGACCAATAAGATCACTCACAACCCTTTCCTCATAATCTCTGATTCACATTTTTTGCTCGGCGAGGGCTGGCAGTGATTGGCAAGTCATCTCAAACAGAAACAAAACCCGGAGAAGACAGGAAACGCCTCGTTTCTCCACAGAGACATTGTTCAATAGGCCATGACATTTTTACTCCACATATTTTATATAAGTAAAAAGTTATAAACAATGCGCCTGAATTGAATTGAAAGCCATAATCAAGATGTGAAGTTGAACTGTTCAAATTCAAAACCAAACGAAAATCAGCATTTTAAAAACCGGAGCCCTGAAAAAAGTTCTTAATAAAAATTCTAAATCATTCAGTGATTTGGACAGTACAACAAATTAAACAAAGCAATGAAAACGAATCAATTTGAATATATTGACAACATAAACGGTAATACATTTCATAAATTTTATATTGCATGCTCTCACATCAAAATGTGAATTTCTTGTGTAATTTGCCTTCAGGATATATAATTGTCCATACATACCTAGACGAGATTTATTGTTTGGTATTGGGATTAGTATTGTGGTTGATTAGATTACCATAATCCCAGACAGCCATCGGTGTTGGGCAGGCAGTGGATTAACCATTACATACAGAAACCCCCTCTGTATTTAGAATTAGAGAACTACCAAATTAAGAGCGCATTCAGGTTTACAAAGGGAGTCCTGCCGCATTCGACACAACTCACTGAGTCATGTTCAGCCATTCTTTATGATTTGCATACATAAATAAGTATGAAAATCCATTAGCTCTGCCTTTTCAAGTCAATCTTTTGTTATATATTTTAATTTTTTTATTTTTTTTCACAGCCCTAAATTAAGATCGGTAAAACGTGTCTTTTAAGGAAAAATCTGTGCTGGCTTCACCCATATGTTGACTTGGGTTACTGGACCCACCAAGAAATCCCATAATTGCGGAAAACATGCCCAAGTTCATCATCCAAGTAGCCGTCAGGAATCTGTAGTACATTTCCAAAGTTCATAAAAATCGGATGTTGTGGAGCTTGGTTTCAACGATCGGTATTCCCAGACCTCTGAACTAGTGCATCCGATCCATCGTGCAGTTCCAAGACTTTCCAATCTTTCCCTGTTTATACGTGTCAACGAATCCCTCCTCTCCCCTCCCCGGTATAAACCGCAAAATAAACTATGTCGATAAACAGTTTTTATTTATTTATTTGCAAACATATTTGTTAAGGGGCAATAACATTGTGATATCAAAAAGAAAAGCAGTTAAAGTTTGTGCCTACGTATACGTTAGGATGGGGGTGGTTGGGGTTTGAGCTGGCGGCAGTGGTCTCCGAGTTTAGACCGTGATTGCGGTATCAATAAATACACCGCCACCACGCATTGGCCCTGGTCAGATAGCATCGCTAATTGAAGTAGACTAGCTAGCAATGCTTACTGGCCTTGATTAGCTAGCATCTCTAACTGGCCTCAGCTAGCCAGCGTCTCTGACTGGCCTCAGCTAGCCAGCGTCGCTGACTGGCCTTGGCTAGCTAGCGTCGCTAACTGGCGTAGCAAGCTCGCATCACAAGGCAGCACCTGCTAGCTAGCGAGGCTAGCGGCTAGCTCAGTCGGCGTAGTGCATGATGGACTCCACGTAGTTGCCGGGGAAGAGGCCGGTGACGCTACCGGACACGCCCTCGTACCAACCATCATCGTTCTTCTTGATGATGTAGATGATGGCACCCTCCATGAAGGACAGCTCGTCATCCTTGTCCTTGGAGTAGTCGTAGATGGCCACCACTGGGGAAGAGGGGGTAGGCGGAACATCAGGTTACAGACCAGCAGGTAGAACCAAATGAATAGAACTGGTGTGGTAGAAGATGGAAATAGGGGATTTGTAAAGGTTTCCAAAGCACACCAATAGGACGCACTAGAACACACCGACAGCAGAATCATTTTTAAACATCCAGTTATACAAAGTGGAATGAATTCTGCTCCACCTTTTCAATGTAGTTGTCAGTCTGTTATTGAGTGTTATACTCTCTAAATGTCAGTTGTTTAGAGAGTGAGATGCTAGGGAGTCAATCACTAGCTAGTCTCTACCTTTTTGCGGTTTAGTTCTTGTCTGTGTTATTGCGAGTCAGTCTGTCAGGTAGTCAGTGAGTCAGTCTGTCAGGTAGTCAGTGAGTCAGTCTGTCAGGTAGTCAGTGAGTCAGTCAGTCAGGTAGTCAGTGAGTCAGTCTGTCAGGTAGTCAGTGAGTCAGTCAGTCAGGTAGTCAGTGAGTCAGTCAGTCAGGTAGTCAGTGAGTCAGTCTGTCAGGTAGTCAGTGAGTCAGCCAGCCTGTCAGTTAATCGCCACCTTTTTCGATGTAGTTCTTGGGGGCCCAGTTGGGGTCTCCGTCGGCGTAGGGGTCGCTGTAGTGGACCACGGCCGCCTCCTCCTCCTCGTAGTCCACGGGGGGAGGGGGCGGCGGTGGGGGGGAGTCGTCGAACAGCGCCATGCTGTCGGGCGGCGGTGGCGGCGGGGGAGTCGGCGAATCCGCGACTGGAAGGAAGATAGTAGGGACCGTGAGGATCCGTAGTGAACGGCGTACGGGGTGGAGGCGGGGGGGGGGTGGGAGTGATAAGTTAACCCCTTTCACCAGGAGATGCTCGGTCATGCCATGCAAGTTGTTGGAATCATGCATGAATCAGAAGTATGCGATCATTGGTACAGAAGGGACATGCAAAAGGCCCAGGAAACTCATGCAGCTCAGAAAATACACACATGCACACACACAATCATTTCCTTATAGAAAATAACTAGTTTTCCAACCAATAGAAAGAGTGACACCCGAGTGATATTACAATGACCAGCAGAGGGCGTGCCCGGTGTCTTCCACCATCACGTGACCCATCTGAGGAAACCTAGCCTCAATACAACAGACTCGAAGACGCCTTTCCAGCCAATCAGTTGAAATACAATAGAAGGACACGCCCCCATTTAGCAATCACATCATACATAAACCACACTGAATAAAAACAGTGAAGCTACTTTCTTACCGGAACCATCTATTTTCTACCCAGTGGCGGAGACGACAACTTAGCATGCAGGAAGAGGAGCGGTACAGGTGGGGGACAGTGAGGTACTGGTGAGGGGGCGAGACTTACTGCTCTCCTGCATCCTGGCCACAAAGCCAGTGAGTGGAATCTGAGGTGTCAGCTGTGGCATGGGAGGTGGAGGAGGGGCGATAGACACTGAGGCAGCACACACACACACACACAGACAAGAGAGAGAGAGAGAGAGAGAGAGAGAGAGAGAGAGAGAGAGAGA
>JAOPJL010000112.1:5453451-5468871 GCA_027123545.1 Trisopterus esmarkii
ATCCTATAGTTAACTTACAGTTAGTTGAATGCATGTTGACATGCAACTGCATATCTACTGATAGCTTGTTGAGTGTCCACAGTGGACTATCGAAATAAAGTGTAACCAGACATTTTATTGACTTGGCTATTGATGTTGAATAATTCCAGGAACTACAGCATGATAATAATCTAATATTGCCTTATCATTGAAGGGACCGAAACAAAATGTTTTTGTTCAAAACTGAGTCAAAGGGTGTTCTCCACTAACTATGTTGTACGCTGTTCATTTTAGAGTGTCTATATGAATGGTATTGATGTGAAAGACACCATGTTAAAACTATATGCAATATAGTGAGTAGCCAAGATAATTAAAAAGAAAAGACTGAGTGTGCTTTGTTGGCACAGATGGTAAAAAACATTGCTTGTACCATTGTACCTAATGTCCAATCTCAAAATGTGGAGGGAACATGTCCCCACCGTCCCCATCCCCCATACATTGAGTGTAGGCCTTTCGTTGAGTTGATTAACTCGTTAGCTGAACTCACTATTTCTGTGCATTAGACTGTATTGTGTAAGGGTAAGTCTATTGTTCTATTTAAACCATACATTTAAACTTTCGGATTGTCAGAAGGTCAAGAGCTCTTTCCATTGAGCACTTGCTGTTCGCTCGCTGAGTCCAGACGCTATTATATTGAACAGACGATGCCTGTTGAAGATAACATGTAGGTCTATATCACTAAAGCCTATAGTGGGATTCTGGAGGCACATTGCTATGGCTTTAGATTGAAGTGTAAAGAGCCTTTCATCCACTATTAGACATGCTCCGTGGTGCGTGCACTTCTGTCATCACCTTACCGCCCTCCCCTACCCTACCCTACCCTACCCTCTCTCTTTTTCCCCTATACACTATCGGTCTCTACCCCTCTCTCTCCACCACTTTCTCTGTATCCCTCCCTTTCTCTCTCCCACGCTCTCGGTCTGTCCCTCGCTCGCTCTGATTGTGATCAATTGATTGGTTGATGATCAAGGCTGACTTTTGCATGCCAATGATAAAAGCCTAGGCCTACAAGTTAAACACATTTGGTGATTTATATTATTTTAGGCCTTATTGGTCTGATAATAAATGTGTAAAGATACAGGAAAAATAAATCACTTGCAGTCAAAATCAACAAGCAAGCACAAAGATCTATGACAGACTTTATGGTTAAATGTTCAATTTCTTACCTTTGACAAAGTCAAGTGTTAGATTAGACAATAAAAAAATGAAGTTCTTCATTGAGCCATGAATTGGTTGTAGGACGGTTCCTTCTTGCAGAACGTTTCACAGTAATATGGCTTTGAAGCCAAGTGGAGTGCTTTTCAATTAAATTAAATTAAATTAAATTATATATTTTAACAATGGTCCACACGTGAAGGATTGTTTGAGTTTGACAAACAATATCATGAGTAAATCTTTTATCAGGCCAGATAGCTTTTTTTTTACTCTGACGATCATAATAATATATTTATTACATATTTTAGCACATGTTTATGCAAACCATGTCATCATAAAACACCCTTGATATTAACCTTGAAAGACTTTGCCAACATAATAAATCTGATTACGAAAAAAGATTGATGATGGCACTGATTGCATGGCAATGGTCAGTCAAGGTTGTTTCTTTCCAGACTAATAAATCAGATAATTGTTTGTTTAGAGTTTAGAGTTTAAAAGCAGAGGTAAGGAATGCCAGCATATGGTGTCTTTATAGGGTTGTCTTTAGGGCTGTCTCTTTCAGACTGGGAGCTTGATTCAAAAATAGCAGTGATAAATAACTGGGAAACAGTAACAAGAAAATAATATACAGAGCATATGTCAATGAAGCTTTAATGAATGTATCCAACATTTAAATTCAAATATAAATTAAAAAAATTAAACGTTAACAAACATCCGACATGGCACAATGGAATAAATTATGTTCAGCAGTTTACTCATCTTCAAATTAAATCCAATACAGTACAAAATTACAATAGAAAAATAGCAACTCTTAAAGACTGCGATTCTTTTTAATAACAATAATTAGAACAATCTCTTTGCAAAATACTGTACACATTATCCTGGCTGTATTGTTAAGTTAAGTATTGTTAAGTATTGTTAAGTTAAGTTGTGTACCATTCAACAATGACAAATCATTTCTGACAACAACCATGAAGCAGAACTCAGGATGAAACATTTGAAAATGTTGTCACAAGTAAGAGTGACATTAGTACCTTTAGCATTGGTACCAGATAAAACACCTAAGGAGACATTACAAAATGTCACTTGTCCTAGTGTCAAGAAAATTAGTCAAGAAAATTAAATGAAATTTCTATAATAATAGAAAATAAAATAATTCAAAATGGACTACATTAATACATTTCTCTAGTACTGAGATACAAAATATGTACAAATATTAAGATTAACTTGTTATATGCCTCTTCACTATTTACAATTCACTAATTTAGAATTTTGTGAAGCCATCGTCTATGTCCTCAATACGAGGAGAACCATCCTCGCCTGATGTTTGACCTGTCTCCTCCTCGTTCAAGATATCTGCCACTGTTGAAATGGTAGAATTGGGGTCCAACAGTTTAACAAGAGGCACATTTACACCTCTCTCCTGAAAGATGAGATTTTGCAAAGTCATAGCCTGCATCGAGTCAATGCCCAGAGATGAGAGGGGAAGGTCATCTGTCAATTCGCTCTGGTCGATGCCGATCGTCTCGCTGATTAGAGATTTTACATATTCTTTTGGAGGGACTGTGCCTTTTTGGTCTGACTGGGATTCCTCGACTTTGGACTTTTGAAAAGCCTCGTCTACAAGTGCGGTCATGCGCATCGTCAAAGCAGCGTTCTGCGAGAGGATATTGTACCGGATGTTTTTGAAGTGGAACCTGCATACAGCTTGTTGAGGTCTGTTCAGGAACAGGCACTGCTCCAAACTTTTGTGAACCTCGGGCACCTCCAACACCATCATCCCCTTGGCCTCCAAGAATCTTTGAAAGTGTTCCTTGTTCAGAAGCAATCCAAGATTCATCGCTCCCCAGTTGATTGACTGACCAGGCAGGCCTAGCTTCCGTCTGTATTGGCAGAATGTGTCTAGGAAGGTGTTGGCAGCCGCATAGTTTGTTTGCGATGCGTTTCCCAGAAAAGACGAGATGGAGGAGTAGCACACAAAGTAGTCCAACTGGCAGTGAAGCGTAGCGTGGTGCAGATTCAAAGCACCGTTCACTTTGGGTTTCAGAACCTTTTCATAGAGGGATCGGTTCAGGGTCTCAATCAGCCCATCATGTAAGACAACTGCACTGTGGAACACTCCTTTTATTGGACAGCCTGGAAACCTTTGTCCAATTGCACCGATAGCCCTTTTTACATGCTCAGAGATAGACACATCGCACTTCATTGTTGTGATGCACGTGCCACATTGTTTCTCTAGGTTGTTGAGCTCTTCCTGTACTTCTGACGTTGGTTTGCTCCGTGAGAAGATTACAACATAGCCTCCGCCTCTCTGAGAGATGAACTTGACAGTTTCCAAGCCCAGCCCAGACAGGCCACCGGCCACTACGTAGATTGAGCTCTTTCTAAAAAGCACTTTTTTTGTTTGCACCAAAGGGATTTCAGAAAGTGTTCCCTTGAGATCTTTTGCCAATGCAACCACCGGTAAAGAGATTGTGGTAAAGTATGACTCCACGCTCATCGGTAGGATATTGACGTTTTTGAAAGTCACATTCTGAAAGGTAAAGTTCTCGAAACCAAATGCTTTCCGGTCAAACTTCATGGATTTAAGCCAATGCTGTATATGTGGTCTCTGTGCCCTCAAGTTTCCCTTTTGAAGAATTGCTGGCATTTGAATGATTTGCAAATGGACACCATCCTTGACACCTTGAGACGCTTCTTGAGCTAGCAGACACTTGGACTGAGACTCACAGATGACGACAACATTGCAAACTCCAGGAATATTGCCACTTTTAATGATGACCGACTCATCAAATGGCGGCAGAATGATGCAAGCATCAACTTGGTTCACATTCACTAAGGATCCATTGGACTGTGTGCCAACTATAATGGTAAACCCTGATTTGTAAGATGTGAGGGCCAAAACTTTGACCAGAGCAGAGTCGCGGACAGAAGAAATGATTGCCAGGCGATGTTTGGCTCTGGGCAAGGCTCTATGTATGATCTCCCATGCTAGCACAAAGTACGAAACACAGGGTGTTTTGCAGAGGAACGGGAACTTTTTAGTTTTGTAGCACACCTCCTCTGGAACAGTGATCTCAGTGGCTGCAACTACCGGATAACAGGAGACAACATGGTCGCCAACCTTCAGCTTCTTTACATTCTTCCCAACTGCTGCTACAGTACCACTGAAATCCAGAGCGAGCAACTGGTGATTCTGAGATGTGTGCTCGTTCCAGTAGATGGTGTGGCCAAATTTGAAGTGTGAATCAGTTTGAGGAAAGTAATCAGATGAATGAACACATATCTTACTGAGGTTAATTTTAACTGATGTCTTGTTGATTGGTTGATTCTCAGACGTGTCATAAGGAATGGCACACAGGCTAGTTACTGCGTAAGCATCATCTGTGTTTAGGACACAAGGCTCAGACAATGGAGAGCAGAAACTGTCTTCTGAGCTGTCAACCACTTGAACAGGGGTACGTACAATCGAAGGCTTCAAAATTGCCCCATCTTCTACCAACAACTCTGGATAATGCTTGCAGGGATAGGACTTCAACACCTGGCCTAGGGCTGCAATATCTTCAGCAGAAGTTGAATTTATATCAATCAGCTGAAAGGAGAGATTTGGGATCTCTGCAGCAAAAGACCTCGTCATTCCTGAGAGGGAAAAGCCTGCACTGATGTGATCTACCGTGACGTCAGCTGAGCGGTACGTTATTGCACGGATTGAGTGTGAAAACTGAATCTGCTTCAGCTTAAGTACTACTTGTCGGTAGATCTCACAGCAATCCACCAGATTTTCGAGGACCTCGTCTGGTGCTAATGAGGTCAGATCTTCTTTACCCCACAAAAACAAGACCTCATCAAAGGTTTTCTCAATATCGGTGATCTTTAGGTTGGCCAACAGAGAAGGGAATCCGTCATTTAGAATTTCCCTTGAGTGTGAGAGAGAAATGTATCTAGATCCGGGGTCAATGTGTTGTTGTAAGCCTTTGGATATCCCTAAGCTGTCACAGAAAACCAGTGCCCTGGGGGGTAGAGAAGACAGGATTTCTTCAGAGACTACATTGTAGGCATTGTGGTAAAAATACTCTTCAACCACATGGGAGGAACTCCCCAGATATTTGATCATCACATGCTTAACCTCAACCAACACCCTTCCATCTTTGTCAGTGATGCAGCCACACACTTTGAAGTCATCAACGCCCACAGCAGTAGCCCTGAGATATACGACCATCTCATCCTGCAGGGGTTCAAACACGGTCAGACTCCCTATTCTGGCAGGAAACCCTGGCCTGCCAGCAAATGCATGTGCCACTGTTACTGGCAGGAGTTGCATCAGGAGATCGAGTATAACAGGATGTATGCAGTAATCATGCAACTGCGACTTCAATTCTTCCGGTACTGTGATATGTGAGTATGCCTCCATTAATTCTTCTCCATAATGTACATCTTCTTTATTGTGGAAGACATCCCCGTACTGAAAGCCGCCTTGTGACAGATATCTGTAGAATTCTTCACAACTTACTACAGAATTGCATCTTTTGTAAATGGAAGTTAGGGAGATCATTGGCTTTAAACCTGCCTGCTTGCTAAACACTGTTCCTGATGCGTAGACAGCAGCTGAGGAGAATACAGTGAAACTAGTTTCATTCTCTGCACACTCTAATTGTACTTTCATTTCTGGTGCCTTCTGGGCTAAAACGAACGGACTTTGGAAGTTGACACTTAACTGAAGTGAGTTAAGAGGAACTTTTGGTTTGGCACTCGCCATGAAAGCGGACAGTCCCAGCTCTGCATAGAAGGAGCCTGGGATGATGGGTATGCCATTGTGTTTATGTTCCTGCAGGTAAAAGGATGTGTCGGACCATAAATTGCAGCTGAACACATTGCCTTCGTTGCCAATTTGAGAGAGGATGGGGTGATTGCTTGGTGTGTTTTTCTGCGCTGCTCCAATGATCACATCCCTCTCGGAGCAATCAAACTTGTACCTTGGGAAAGGCAATGGGGTGGTCTCACAGCCTCTATAATGCTGGTCCCAGTCTACATAAACCCCAACTTCAAAAAGCTTCGAAGGAACACTGAGCATTGTCTCGTGGTCCTTCTCTGGCAGGACAGAGGCAAACACAGGGGTGTTGTTTCCCAGTGTTTCTTGGATGTTTCTTTGCAAGGCCCTCCTTGGACCAATCTCAACACACACCACGTTCTTTTTCCCTTTGGCTGCTGAGCTAACTGCGTGGTGAAAGTACACCGGGTCACGGATGTTTCTAGCCCAGTATTCTCCTGTGCTGAAATCAGGATGTGAAAACTCCTTGCCTGTCACGGTAGAGAACAACTCAGTCTCAAGTTTGTTCACGCCCAAAGAACCGATACTCTCACCAAGCTCAGACAATATCGGGTCCATCATATAGCTGTGGTATGCAGCAGGGACATCCAGTATGTGCAGGAAGAGATTTTGACCATTGGCTGAGGCCTTGAGCTCATCGTGGATGCTGACTATCGCTCCTGAATCCCCTGAGAGAGTGCAGGACTGGAGGCTGTTGAAGGCCGCAATGCATACTTTGTTAGCATACGGTGGAAGAATATCCTCAACATCTGATACTCCCATGTTACTGATAACAAGCATCTTCCCTCCTGTTACCCTGCATTGGTAAGTACTACGAGTGTAGATCACTTTAGCTGCTTCAGATAGGGAAAGCAGACCGGAACAATGTGCAGCAGCAACCTCACCAACAGAATGTCCCAGAATGGCATCAGGCTTGACTCCCCAGTGCCGGAAGAGAGTGAATATGCCAACCTGAATTGCAAAGAGAAGAGGCTGGACTACGTCTGGTCTGGAAAAGTCACTCCTCTCCAACTCACTCTCAAGGTAGTCGATGATGTCCAGTGTGTTGTTGCTGAACATGAGAAAATGTTCCCTAATCTCTTGGATTTTGTCCCTGAATACAGTCTCATGTTCCAGAAGCTGTCTGCACATGCCGTGGTAGGTGACTCCATTGCCACAGAAGACAAACACCAACCGTGGATCAGAGTATGAAGGGGAGGTCTTTTTAGTGAGTGTGGTTTGGAGCTGGTCTTTCAGATCCTCTAAGGACGAGGTTAAGAGGGCCTTCCTGTATTTATGTTTTTTATGGCTCCTCCTACAAGCCGACGTATAGACGAGACACTCAAAATCAATCTCACTCTGAGCATTGATCTGTTCGAGGGTGTCTTCAATCATCCATGAAAGGGATTTTAATGAATTGGCAGACATGACAAAGTACTTGCTTACCATCATCGCCTTACAGGTTTTTGTGGAGTGAAGCTTCTTGTGTTGTTTAACAATTGCATGGGCATTGGTTCCCCCAAACCCAAAGTTGTTAACTCCAGCTAGACGTACTCCAGAGCTCTTCCAAGTCTCCGGCTCTGTGGGGATCTTTATGTTGAGCGCTGCTGCGTCCACACTGCCGCTCTCCTCGGAGTAGAACACGGATGGGACGATGGTTTCATGCTTCATCATCAGGAGGACCTTGATGAGACCTGCTACTCCCGCAGCTGATTCCGTGTGTCCGATGTTGCTCTTTACCGAACCGATGCGAAGCGTCTCAGAGCCCGAAGGTTTGGCTTTTGCGATAGCGTTGGAGATGCTGCCCGCCTCTGTGGGGTCTCCGGCCGGGGTCCCGGTGCCGTGGGCCTCTATGTACTGGACCATGGCCAGGTCGGACTGGGAGTAGATCCTGCGCAGAAGCTCCTCTTGTTGACTCATCGAGGGTTTAGTGATGGGAGTGACGGAGCGGCCATCTTGGTTCACTGCAGTTTTGCTGATGATGCCCCAAATATTGTCATGGTCTGCCAAGGCCTGTTTAAAATAGTATACATTGGTTATTATTCAGAGCATATTTAATATACACTGTTATATTAAATATAGTAATTGGACGGTTATTAAGAATATATCAATTCATTAAAGTAATCAATTCAACTTGTAAGTAAAACAAAGGTAGCGGCAGGGGATGCAGCATCTTTTTAAACGTTTATGCCTACGCAAAGTTTGTTTTGTGTAGGTAATTTTTATTTTGTGTGCAGTTATTTACAAGCAGTTATTGAAACTGTAATTTGGTTCTTGACTATTAGTCATGTGGCCCTTGAGCATAGTTACACTTTACCATCCTATGGATAATAAATACCAATTTGACCCTCTTTATTGCATAGTCTGTATTTTTATTACAGACTATGCGAGGCAATGATTCACTCCTCCATGCGTTTCTTTTTTAATGGTTTTTATGGTATTTATGGTATAGGTCTCTCCTCAAAGGATCCTCTAATGGTGGACTTTAAAGTCTTATAACTTATAAACAATGCAAAGAAAATAGGAGAAAATAAGTTGGAAAAAAATCATTTTAACCCTGGGTAAACTTTAAGACTCATATTTGTGTTTGGTTGCTGAATCTCCAATGCTGCCACTGTCTTAACTGGCTTGAGCAGGTTTAAATACATCGTCTTGGAAAAACGTTAGTTACGATAACGTAACTGAGGGTTCAAATTGGGTACCTTCTGAAGCGGCTTGAGCAGCACCACTCCGCAGCCCTCTCCTCTCCCGTAGCCATCGGCCCGGCTGGAGAAGGCCTTGCTGGTTCCTTCGGGGGAGATCATCTTGGCCTTGCTCAGAGCCACAAACACCCTGGGCTCAAAGATGCAGCTCACCCCCCCACACAGCGCCATCTCACAGTCTCCTGAAGACAGAAGAAAGAGCCAGTGTCAAAGGTTTCTGGAGGTGATGTGTGCAAGGTCAGTTCTAGTTGAGAATACTGCAGGAAATTCTCAACTAGCCCTGAGTATGGTTGCCTCTTGTACATATAGGTTGCGTATCCGTGCGTGTGCACGTGTCATTAGCATTTGTACTGTGGCCTGAGCACACCTCTCCGGAGTGTACCGAGGCCACAGAATTGAACTGTACTTGAACTGTACTTGAACTGTACGGATGGCGTGCTCACACTAGCCAAACAATCTAGACTTTAGGGGGCAGACGTACTCGGGCACGAAGCAGATGGTCTAGTGTGAATGCGTCCTGAAACTACTAATTGGTCCAACAGCTTTTAACAGTTAGTTTATCTCTACATAGGTATGGGTATATGGTCCATACAGACCGTGTACACACACACACACACTGTTCATAGGACCACCTCAGACCTTGTTTGATGGCCTGACAGGCCAGGTGGAGAGCGACCAGCGAGGAGGAGCAGGCGCAGTCGATGGACAGCGAGGGCCCGGTCAGGTTGAAGATGTAGGACACCCGGTTGGCTGCGATGCTCATGGCCAGGCCGGTGCCCGTCCAATGGTTGATCACGCTGGGGTGCATGTGTGCAGCAGACTGCTCGTAGTCCCTGTTCATCAGACCTGGGAGGGAGAGATATAGACGTACAGAGAGCGAGGGACAGAGAGAATACCACTGTTAATAGCAAGAAGGTCTGAAGGTGGTGAAGGTGGTGAACCCCTGCCTCCTCTTTCAGATACCGGTAAGAATTTGATGAATATTCAATTTGGCTTGGCTGCAATTAGGAGGATTTGTAAAGTGGTAGATTTAGACCCATAACTTTATTGTTTTCATACTTATAGGTATAGGGATCAATGATCAATTCAATCCAAGTTTTTTAGGAATGTTGTATTTGAAAGGTTTTGTCACACTTTACCTCCAAAACGTCAAGTGAAACATACAGGAGTAGCCGAAGAGTTCAACTCGACTATCATTAAAGCATGTTCACAAATATCAACCCATTCTGAAGGCACTCAGGTATCAGGTTTTAATTTAGGCCAAAGGTTTACCGTACACGCGTGTATTCCTGCCTATACATTCTTCCTCTTTTACACCAATTGCCCGGCTGCAATCCAATGCCTCTGTTCATGTCTTCCTTCATCTCACCGAAGAACACCCCGGTCCTGGAGCCGCTAGCCTTCTCCATGGGCAGGCCGGCGTTCTCCAGAGCCCGGTACACACACTGGAGCAGCTGCTTCTGCTGGGGGTCCATCTGCTCCACCTCGCTGTCACTGATACCGAACAGCTTGTGGTCAAACTCATTGAACCTGAAGAGACCCAGAGCCCAAAGAAAGCTGTTAGGTCAGTTATGAAGCAGCTAGGATGTATTTCCGGTGGGTACCTGCGCTTGTTGGTTGAGGATTTTATCCAAAGCGTCTTTCACTACCATAGGTGCCATGTTTATTCTTTCTGGCTCCCAGTGGGAATTGTTTGTGATCCTGGTGGTGTTAATGCCATGTGATAGACAAGGAGTCAACCTCCTCTGTCTGTGTGTTGATGCCCTACACTAGCCGTTGAGCTCAAGAGGACCTCAATGATAAATGCTAAGACACAGCTCGCTTGTTGTTTAATGGCATATTGATACTCCAATACAATTAATTAATCCATTAATCCATTAATCAAAGACAAGACATTTTGGAATTAACGGATAAAGTTATTTACTGTACTTAAATCTACCACTTCTTTCAAGGTCTGTGTTTAACTTTTTTAAGATATTGGTTCAATTTAATACTTTGTCTATTGATCTTTTCAATGACTGAATACGTGTTGTTGAGGCTTGGCGTCCATGCCCTCCAGACTGATTGAGGGGATACAGAGGGAGAACATACCCTTCGATGAGAGCGGCTTTCGCTGCCCGTGATTTCCCGGCTTTGATGTCGTCCTTGTCGTACCAGTCAGCCACGTCAAACCTCTCCTTGGGGATGGGCACAGAACAGTTCCGTCCCTCCAGCAGAACCTTCCAGAAGTTCTCCAAGCCCTCCCCTGTTAGTCATAATAAACAGTTGACTGCAACTGATCTGTTCTGAATTCATAAATGATTGACCTGTAAATAGTGGACAAGGTCAATGGAAGGGATGTTCTTGAATTAACCTTTAATTATTCAACCTATTTTTTTCTGAACGTCTTCATTTTGCATCAACTATCTTCATAAACGTAACTATTATTATTAACGTAACTATTATCATTATTGGTTTGAATATCATTTGATTTGTATTGTTTTTTTTTATACCTACTTCTTCCTTGTTAGGACAATCAATGATTAATAAATAAATAAGTGTGACTGGCTGGTGACTCTCACCACCAAAAGAGAAATAGATGTGCTATTGCAGAGCAAGAGAAAATAAAATCACAGTGGGTATCAAGAAAATTGTAATCCTGATTTTAATACATCTCATTCTTTAATACAGCCAATTCTTTTTAACACAATTTATCCTGATTCCCATCAAAAAGTGCAGTCAAAGTTTTACTATACAACTTTACCTCAATGCGACAATCAAACGTAGTATCGGTCAAACAAAAAATTCAAAACTATTTACCCCCTGGGAAATTGCATCCAATTCCCACCACAGCAATTCCATCTTCCTCCATGGCTGCGGTGCATCACTTGCATGTCCCAAACTAAACAGGCCTATCGTGTAAATACATTGAATACTTTACTCCAATAACTAATACTTTGTTGAAATCAAGCAAAAACTAATTCTGTGCCTTCGCAGACCAAAATGATCCAAGGCACCTCTCACCCCTTGCTTGGTCTCACCATCTGGTGCCCCGCGCTTACTTAAGGGTGCCGTTTGGTTATTAAACATTAATGATTGACCGCAGACGTGGTCATGGAGATGAAGAGAAGCACAGCTCTCCTAAATGATTAGATAATGTTTAATAAAGAAATCAGTCAGTTATCCAAGTAAACAGGGTCTTTTAAAGCAGAGCATATCTTCCCTCGCTAAGGAGAGGGGGGGAAAAGTAGATCGACTTTGAATTGTGTTTATTGTAGGCTACTTCATTACTTGAACTGTCACAATAAGAGCGTGAGGTCCTTTATCAGTGGTTTACAACCTATTATATGTTCTATATTAATAATCTGTCCTCGTTGCAAAAGATACAATGAATTTATTTAAGGAGCGTTCTCTAAATGTAATTTATTTTAAAATTCATATGAAATGTGTTAGGATGATATCGTGTGTACCGATGCGACCTGCAATATTATTGCAGGTCGCATCGGTACAACACACTCATATTGAATCCATTCGACCCAACCAGGTGCAGTGCATCTGTAAATGACCATGCGTTAATGATAAATAGCATGTTAATGAAGTCCTACTTGAAAACATTGGCCGAGTGTTATCTGCATTTTAAAGCTTTCATAATAAAGTTCCATCCGTACTACAAAAACATTTTTAGATATTGAAAGATGATCAGAGCTTGGTCAAGGTCACATGGAAAATTAAAACTCCTCACCGGGATAAATTCAATAAAGTAAAAGTTGATAATATCAGTTGAAACTGATAAAGGAATTCCATTTAGGCCTACCACTTCTGAGAACTAATTTGATAAGAACAATCATGAACTTCCTACGTTCTTGGTTGTACACAATGCAAGTTTATTTATACAGCACCATTCACAGTGCTTTACAAAGGAAATCACATGTAAAAACAAAAGGACAATAATTAATTAAAAAATAATAATAAAAGGGAAAAAAAGGAGAAGTGTTTCAATACAAGACATAAAAAAGATATATGATGGCAAGAGAATAAATGTATTGCACACTCATTGTTTATTCAAAACTGCAGCAAGCAGTTGTTTTGAGCCCGGATTTAATGGAATAGTGTTAAGGCATCACATGCTCTGGAATCTTGTTTCAGATTCATGGTGATTAGAAACTAAAGCTGCTCATTACGCTGATTTGAACCCTGTGATCAGAGAGCAGTCCGCTCCCTGATGAACGGAGTGCTCTACGCACTCAAGGTGAATATTATGTGGTCATTAAAGTTTAAGTTTCAATGATAATGATAAGAGATTCACACACAAATAATGGCATATCCAGGCATTGACATGCTCAATGCACTTGATGAGTGTAACATTTGGACCAGAGTGACCTGTTGACAAATTAATGTACATTTCAGTAGTATCTGCATATTTGTGGTAGGCTATAGATTTTTTTATTTTAATGGGAAAATGTGGGAGCATGGAGGTTGAACAGAAATAGCCAAATCTGTTCTTCATGAAGATATGCAGATAAAATTGACATTTTTAAGGCACATTTTAAAATTCTTGAACAGGGATTGTTAATTGAAAAACATTAGGTAGATTTCAAGAGCAAGATATCCAAAGGATGAAAACCTTCCAATAAATATCTGCCCTAAATGCTCTGCATTATTGAACAGGGACACTACTCCTCCAGTCTTACCTCACTCACAACAACCAAAATCAAGATTATTCTCCATGATGAAATCATTCATTATAAGTGGTTTGCCTGCTCAAGACTAAAGAATCTGATCTGACCGCCTTGTGTTCTTTACTCTTTTTTTACTATTTATATGTTGGATGCTGCTACAATTACGTTGTACACTGTACAATGACAAATACAATTTTTTAAATGTATATATTTTTACACATACTAACACAACTTTATCTTAAAGAACTTTGTTATGCAGTGAAGGGGGAGTGTCATAAACATAACAGATTTTTGGTTTGATTATCGTTGTTTTAATTATACCTACTTCTTTCTTGTTAGGACAATCAATGATTAATTAATGAATAATAGTTTCAAGAGTCCCTCATAAGGCTTAAGAGGGTGTGCTACACGGCTAATATTAACAGCTAAAAATATTAAGATGCTAGCCATAAAAATGTTTTTTAACAGCATGAAATACTAAATTGGTTGAACGAGACAAAGTGTAAATTTACCAATGAGGTTAAATCAGTAAAAAATAAATGATTAAATAAATCATTTCATTTATTCAATATAGACATACATGTATATATAATGTGACATTTAAAACCGTTAGTAAACAGTAACAGATTGAGTCCTAATGAAAGGCGTTGTTGGATTGTGATTGGCTACTCCCCAGGGCTGGGGGGCGGAGCCTGGTCCCAGGTCAAGGACAGCAGCTGACAGCTCATGTCCCACAGCCTCCGGGCGGCCGCGTCACTCTGCCCCTCGCTGGAGCAGCTGGCCAGGGCGCAGTCGCTGCAGCAGGAGCACAGTTGGGTTTTATTCACTAAGTCTTTTTTTAATCTAGTGTAAAATTGTAGCCCCAGCTGTGGTGTTGATTGTCTATTACAGGCCGCTGAAAGACTAACCGACGTGACATGTGGGACTGCATGGGGCAGGGAGACGATGGCACCGACGGAGAGGCTCGTCCACCCCTCATACACCTCGGTGGACGTGCCCAGTTATGATGTCACAAAAGGGTGCATCCCGATCAAAAAGGTGTTCACCTGTAGTAACCACCGCTCTGGGTCTCCAGGCTGGGCTCCACGGCGCAGTAGATGGAGGTCTGGGCCCCCTGGACGGAGGTCTTGGTGAAGGGGCTCACCATCTTCATGATGGTCTGCTGGGGCCCGTTGAGGTGGCGCCACAGCTCGGTCTGCACCACCCCTGGGTGTAGCGAGTAGGCCGTCACTCCGGTCCCTGGGACATAACGGTATGGCTTTAAGATTCCTGACTACCCAGGAACTGGGAGACAACTGCAGCAGCAGCACCCCTGTGGCCACAGAGGGTAGTGCAACGCTGCCAAGGTAGATGGTAATAATAATCATTCTTCAACTTTAATTGTGATTTATCAGCATTAATCCATAATAAAATAAACTTCTTAAGCAGTTTATGGAGGTATGGTTAGAAGCAATGTTTCATACTAATATAATAATACTATGAGTTATATTTAATCATTTATGTAGTACTAGGTATACCAAGAATCGCGCTAAACCAAATAAAAACGACTATCATCATCACAGTTGTAACCTTCTAGTTTCTTGGCCAGCGAGCGAGTGAACAGGACGTTGGCCAGCTTGCTCTGCTGGTAGGCCGCCTTCTTATCGTAGCTCTTCTCACTGTTCAGGTCCTCAAAGTTCATGACCCCCCAGGCGTGAGCCATGGACGAGACGTTGATGACCCGGGCCGGCGCCGAGCGCTGGATCAGATCCATCAGCAGGTGGGTCAACAGGAAGTGACCTAGCAGAAATAGTAACCGATTTTTTTTTGGGCAAATTTAAATAAATGTCTAATGTAACTAAGAATTTATTTATTGTAAATATTATTTTATTCAATTTGACCTAATTTGACCCTTTTCTACTTATTGCAGCGTGGGTCAGAGACAAACACAATTTCTATTCCTCTATTTGTCTTGCACACACATGTTGGAATTTATAATGGGTGGGCGGCATTAGCTCAGGAGGTAGAGCGGGTTGGCTGGTAACCGCAAGGTTGCTGGTTCGATCCCCAGCTCCTC
>JAOPJL010000112.1:6222175-6233614 GCA_027123545.1 Trisopterus esmarkii
TGGCTAGGGCGCTGGCTAGGGCGCTGGCTAGTGCGCTGGCTAGGGCGCTGGCTAGGGCGCTGGCTAGGGCGCTGGCTAGTGCGCTGGCTAGGGCGCTGGCTAGAGCGCTGGCTAGAGCGCTGGCTAGGGCGCTGGCTAGGGCGCTGGCTAGGGCGCTGGCTAGGGCGCTGGCTAGAGCGCTGGCTAGGGCGCTGGCTAGGGCGCTGCCTAGAGCGCTGGCTAGGGCGCTGGCTAGGGCGCTGGCTAGGGCGCTGGCTAGGGCGCTGGCTAGGGCGCTGGCTAGAGCGCTGGCTAGAGCGCTGGCTAGGGCGCTGGCTAGGGCGCTGGCTAGAGCGCTGGCTAGGGCGCTGGCTAGGGCGCTGGCTAGAGCGCTGCCTAGCATTTCCAGCGTTCAGAGTTTGGAACGACTTGCTAGTGTGAAAGAGCTTCGGCTTCCTCTTTTTAATACTGCTCCAGTGCTAAATATTGTGATATTTTAATTGTTGAAATTGTTATTGGATACAGTAGTTTGTTTAAACACCAGCTACGTTCATATTAAAACTAATTAATCCATGCAAAATACAGCCTATCATTACGTTGCAAAAATATGAGAAAAAAAAAATCGCACAGGTCTTTAAGCGTAATTGTTTACATTTACAAAAAATCTCAGAATTCTCAAAAACAAAAAACACGCAAGGACGTGTGTAGCCGAGCTGGTCTTTTGAAGGATCTATATAGCCAGCCTATTGAAGAGGCCTCTGGGGATATTTAGGCGCCTAATTGGTCAGCTGGACTGCAGCCCTACACCTGATTGGCCATCTGTCTTCATCCTCCTCATACTGCTTGTCTTCCTTTTAAAGTGATCCCTAAAATCCCCATAATCAGATAATATCCTGGCCTTCGCTAGGAGTCAGCCTTTTGGATGAGATTTAATCAAAGTGAGGGTTTCATTTAAGCAGCCCATGGATATTCATAAGTGCACTCTGGCCTTTAGTTTATGTCCACCTATATTAGACTCTCATAGCTCTCCCTCCAACAACATCATGCTAGAACTGCCCATCCAAGTGGTGCTTAACCGTTGGAAACTTTTGACAACTATTTATTTGAAATAATATTTCAATCTAAATCTTGATAAATATAGTCTGCATATCAAGATATGGTAGCTATGACACTGGGCAGGAAAATGACACAAAGCAAGTTTCTATGAACATCCTTACTGTACCGACAGTGATATATTGTTGTTTCTCTTTCCTCTGACAAATGTACTTATTCTAAGTTGCTTTGGATAAAAGCATCTGCTAAATGCCCTAAATGGTAATGTAAATTACAAATGATTTAGAACGTTTCATATTTTATACTTTCACTTCAGAGAAAATCACTTTCTTTCATTTCATGTTTGTTCTTACCAATCGTGTTGCTGGAGGCGGGGATCTGAATGTGGTGATTGGTTGGCACTTAATAGCTTCTGGCTCTGGTACTTCTCACCCTAGAAGTTCTGCTATAATAAATAATCATACTGCTGGATTGGAGGTTAGCGGCGTTGTAAACTATGCCAGGAGCAAGTGTTAAAGCCCATGAAAGTTCACTGCACACTAGCCAGGCCATGGCATACTGGTTGGCAACCAATGCGCTATGCTATAGCTTCTCCCACTACTGGGGCGACAAGGAGCAAGAGGAGGTGTTTACCATGGGAGCAGGAGAAGCTGTTTACCATGGGAGCAAGAGAAGCTGTTTACCATGGGAGCAAGAGGAGGTGTTCAGTATGGAGCGGGAGGAGGTGTTTAGTATGGAGCGGGAGGAGGTGTTCAGTATGGAGCGGGAGGAGGTGTTCAGTATGGAGCGGGAGGAGGTGTTTAGTATGGGAAAGAGAGGATGCCAAAATGGCGGAAACAAACCCCCAGCACGCCTCCGTCCCCGCTCTCCCAGCAGCCAGCATAATTAGATCATTGTGTTCGGGGCTCTCAGATGAGTTTCCTCAACAGAGGAAAACCAACAGCCCTGAAGTCACTCTGGTCTTAGTCTCCAATACGGTCTCCTCCGCTCCTCCTTCATCTCCAAGGATACCTCAGGGACAGCACCACAGACCAGCCCGCTCTCCCCAGACCACAGAGGAACTACCAGAGGAACCGGTTCACCACACGGATCCATGGAGCAGACCACATGCAGGAATAGTACCAGGGCTTTCTCATCCCACAGACGCCGTAGACAGAGTCCACACTCCCTAGCGCTCCTCTCCTTCACACACAGTGCTCGTATGCCATTTGTTTATGTCATACCCAGACTTACTTTTCGGTGCTTTAGCTTTGGCATTGCTTTGTCATCAGAATGCATAGAGAATCCATATTACCCTGTGTTATTCTGCATGTTTGATAGTAAAACTGTGTGACTTCACAGGCTACCTACCTCTAGCCTTCATCTATCAAAAGATCCAACTTTATTCAGCCTACATTGCGCTTTTTTGTGTAAATCTGAAATCCAGAGTGCTTACCAAGGGAAACAACACAACAGGAATGACATTTGAGAGGTCCACTGTAAGAAAAACACACCTTACTTGGTTGAAGGGGAGTTTGAGCTCAAACGTATGTTTTAAGATTTAGTTGTCTCACTGGAAGGTTTTTGTGAGCTCCCTGGGTACAGCAGGCCCTATTGTGCAGCTCTATTGATGCGTGTGAGGTCTAATTGGTCCGGAATTGTATGAACCATTTCCATTTATTTTCTTTGAACCGTTAACCCACAGAGACAGGGCAAGCTAATCAGAATTAATTACAGTGGATTTCCATTTGGCTTCTCATAATCGACCTCCTCTCTGGCTGTCAGAATGAAAAACATGCCGATATAAAAGCACTAAGGACGGCTGATTTGCATTTCCAGACCCATTTTGAATGTCAGTTATAACAAGCTGGATTGTGATGGGTTAGAATAGAGTCAATTAAACCCATAGTGTTTGTTCCTGAGTCTGCCTCATCTTAGTTAGAAAAGCCATCAGAGGCTGGCTGGACAGTTTTTTTTACTTTTCAACCAAATGCAGGGTTTGTTCTCCTAAATGTACCATTTGTTGTGATTGAAAGTCAATCATGATATTCATTTTAAATTCTCATTTTGTATCCTACATTAAATTGGGAGACTAGGTATTGTAAAAATAATGTGTTTGGTTTCTATAGATGGCCATCTCTATGATTGGTTTCCTGGCTTGCTTTCCAAGTGTCTCTGGTCTCTAGGTGGGAGTCCAGGGAGGGACCAGGACGGAGTCGTACGTCTCCACCACCACTGTGTGCACCTGAACACTAAAGACACCCCAGCTCATGAATACCACACCCCATAGTCTTGATTATTATTTGTAATATATTACTAAAGAACAAGACCCAGATTTGGGAGCACAGACTACCACCCACTCACCACCATGTGTTCTGTGACTGTGGAGAACAGACACAGCTCCTTTAATTTCATTACGCTTGCCCAGTTTGCACAGGCACCAAGATATCAACATGATCTTGGTGTCAGGAGACACTGTGTGGCATAAAGAAGTGTTGGAAGGAGCGCTAAGGAGTGTGGACTCTGTCTACGGCGTCTGTGGGATGAGAAAGCCCTGGTACTATTCCTGCATGTGGTCTGCTCCATGGATCCGTGTGGTGAACCGGTTCCTCTGGTAGTTCCTCTGTGGTCTGGGGAGAGCGGGCTGGTCTGTGGTGCTGTCCCTGAGGTCTCTTTGGAGATGAAGGAGGAGCAGAGGAGACCGTATTGGAGACAAGGACCAGAGGCTTCAGGGCTGTTGGTTTTCCTCTGTTGAGGAAACTCATCTGAGAGCCCCGAACACAACGATCTAATTATGCTGGCTGCTGGGGTAGCGGCTTTAGAGGTGTGTAAGTGGTTTGTTTTGGCCATTTTAGGCACTCACTCTTTCCCATACTAAACACCTCCTCTCTGTCCCATACAAATGATCTCGTAGCTCCTCAAGCCGAGCACCAGTGGGGGGGAACCCATCCTAACACGGAGAGTGGGTTCCAAACCTCTCTGGGGCGAAGGGAGACCAACCACTCCAACAACATTTTAATAGCACACAAACTTCAATATGTCACACATGTTGCATATGTGGCCTGATATCCACTCCCATATCATCAAATACATTTGGTGAGAAACCAATAGAATATATGTAAATAGGATTCGACATGCAAACAGATGGCTGCTGTGACCGGCATGTTTGAGGCTGAAGCGTGACACATAGTTGAATAAATAAAAATTGATAAACATTTGGATGCATTTTCATGGACTACATTTTCATGGACTACTACACTTTCTGTTCATATGGGTGTTGCTCATGGCAGGTCAAAATCGAAACATCCATTCTGTCCGTTCACTGGTGTTGCTGTAACCTATGTATATGGAAACCTATGTAACATAGGAATATGAATTCCTGACAAACCCCCAAAATACCACCTAGCCCTACCTCCAGGCAGGCTGGGGGAATGCCTGGGGGAACCCCAGGCATATACGATATTTTGGGGGTTATATGCTGGCATCATCAGCCATCATCAGGTTAATCTGAGGAACTACCGGCCTTAAGTGTCCTCAGGCATATTCATGAGCTGCTTTAATGAAGCCCTCATGTTGATTAAGTCGTACCCATTAGACTCCCAGTGAAGGCCAGCTTATGAATGGGTTATGGGGACATCCAGAGAAAGCGAATGGTTCCCGACTTCCTTTTTGCCAATCAGGCCTCAGGCTGCTGTCCAGCTGACCAGACGAGTCGTCTGTTTAGCCCCAGAGGCCCCTTTGATAGGCTTGGAGTTAATTGATGCTTTATCAGACCCTGCTCTGCCGCTTGCTGGAGGCCACCAGTAACTGGGCTGCGGAGCGTTTTCCTTCTGCTCCACATGCTGATTGAGACAAAGGAGTCAATGTGTGAAAGTTTAGAACAAGATCTGAATCGTATCATTTTATTGGTATACACATAAAGATATTGCACATTTCTAAAATAAAATACATTTGGTTCTACATGTCAAATGTATTTATGTTATTCAAGTTAATTAAAATTTATTTATTCTTGTTATGTTCCTTCTGTTGCCATACCATTTCTTATTGATGTTCCTCCACGGAGAGTAATATATATATACTTGAAACTACTTGAAGCATTTCAAATTTTCAAGGTGTATTCTATGTCGCATTATAGGCTGTGCATTATAAGGTAAGATAACATAGGTGAGGTGGAAGCAGCAGGTGGGATGGCTTCTACACTGACATCAGAAGTTGTTCAGTGGTTGTGGTGTTCAGGAGTCAGCTCAGAGTTTAATCCAGGTCATAGAATTGTACATGTAATCTCACAGATAAGAAATCTGATTTCTAAAATGAAACAGACATTAATTACGTTCTACCAGTCAAATGTATTTCTGTGATTGAGATTATTCAAAGTATTTTTCTTGGGGAGATCCAACCCTTGATACAGAGCCAAAACCAGCCGACACAAAGACAGCTTCTTTCCCCAAGCAGTCACTCTGTTGAACACTGAAATAGCCCCCACCCTTTCAATGTTCATAGTCCACCAGCAATGTTCTATATTTATATTTATATTTAAATCTCTGACCGTATATATTCATATTTAAATCTGACTGTACTGATATTGCAACATTTCTTCCCTCTTAAATTTTTATATAATCTTTTTTGTAAATTTTAGTATTCTATGCTATTGTCATACTGTACACTAACAGTATTTATATTTTGTACTGCTCTTTCTGTTAATTTTTTTATATATTTTTATATACATAGTGTTGTACTTGAGAGCAAAGGGTTAACCAAAATCTAATTCCTTGTTTGTTTACGCAAACCTGGCCAAGAAAATTCTGATTCTGATTGTTATTCATTCCACTAAATAAATGTTATTTGATGACCTAAATCTATCTGACAGCCTTGAGGCATCTCCCAGTTAGATAAAGAGAATTAGGCCAACTTGTTGTTACCGAATAAAAACAGAATCTGAATGAATGAGACCTATAGAATGAATCACCCGTCACAAGCCTTCAGGCCTTTTCCAACATGATTGTTTGGTGTCAAACTTCTTCTGACTAAAAGGCACATATTGAACATTTCTGACGAAGAGACCAGCCAACCATGTTAGAAGTCAAGCGTTTATCATTTGTTTTTGCCCGGATAAACAAAGTGACCCGGCGGTGAGTGAAAGACAATTCAGCGGATCATGGTCATGTCTTCAGGAAACCGTTCAGACCGCGGAAAGTATGTACAACCCCACTTTGTTGTTTCTCCGTAGTGTTTTCAGTGGGATCAGCGTGTGACTCAGAAACGTTAAAGGGGTAGTTCAGGATTTTGGACATTGGCACATTTCCAAGTGAGCCAGTGTGTTATTTATCATTGGAGACCGTTTGCAACACTTTTCATTCAGTCCTTCTAGTTACAGAAATCGCTTGTGCTAGGCTAGCGCAAGTCGAGGGGATCTGCTAACCTGCCAATAAAAACAGTTTTACCCACTCCACAGTACACCCGAGGTAAACCAATTATAATGCCTGAATATCGATGTAAATGTCTGTGTTGGTAGAATAATATTAGAAATAAAACTATCCTTGTAACGCAATGATCACATTACATTTTTGGGGACTACTTTCTGGTAAAGGTAAACAGAGAAGCACACTCCAGGTAATATCAGTCCGCCGCTGCCGTGGCCTGCTTCCACCTACAGGGATTATCAACTAAATGCAATGCGATGGAAGGGTATGTTATTTCTAACATTCTAACACAGGGAGCGCATCTGAGAGAAAAGCAGGAGCTGGCCGGAGGGAGCTAGTGCTCCTCCTCCTCCAGCAGCCTCCTGCAGCTGTGAGGAGGCTCTAGTGGGCCTGGATCTCCTCCTTCGTCCTCCTCACTGTAACCAGGTCCCAGGGGATCTCATCTCACAAGGCGGAGCGCCAGGATGAAGGATTGGGATGTAATCGTAATTGATGTATTGTTTGTCATAGAAATGGATGTTTTAAAACGGCATTTTTAAATGCATTTTTCGATCACAGCTCTGTAATCATTATCATAATGCAAATATCGATTTTTTTTTAACTAGCTTATCGTTAAAGTTTTCTTCTTGTCTGTTACCTTCGTCAGCCGTCCTCCGCCCTGTCTGTGGCTCAGTGTGTGCGTCATCACATCAGATTACAGTCACCAGGAGACCCGCAAGGCGGTGGCAGAAGTTATCATCGGCCGCAAAAGATGGACTACCTGAAGCAGTGTGTGCGTGTGCATGTGTGTGGTGGTGATGCACGGCCTCAGTCCAGCGCCAGGAAAGGAAAGGAACTTTGTTCCCGTGAGCAGAGAACCTTCATGTGACCTCGACACGGACACAGGCCTAGCGTGCCTATCGTCGTCTTAATGGAGTCATTATTAGGACCCGATGAATACGAGCGACTCTGCTATCTGTTTGCCGTCGTCGGAGAGGATCAGTCGAGCAGTTTGGTAGCGAGGCAATCAGGATTCCTTCTTACCGGCTCTCTGCGAGCTCTCCACGCACTCTGATGTGCACACGTTCATGCAGTATTCATCCAATCAGTGCAGGCTGCTTCCAGACAAGCTGTCCTGGTCGGGGGTCTTCCCCTCCTCCCCCTCTCTCTCTCTCTCTCTCTCTCTCTCTCTCTCCCTTTCATCCCTCCTTCCTCTCTATTCAAAATACATACTAAATTAAAAGCCCCCCCGCTATGAGCAACCAAGAGTTGATGGAAAATAAATACTGTTACTCTTGAACACATTTTGTTTTAGTAAAGAGAACACATTTATCACAAAAATAAATACTGTTACACTTGAACACATTTTGTTTTAGTAAAGAGCACACGTTTATTACTAACGATTTTAGTAAAGTTAGTTTTATTGGAATATGTAAATGGTTGCAGTCCTTCAAAGATCCACAAATCACATTTCAGGATTAATTTTGATATTTGGTTTGGTTTCAGAGTTGGTTGAACAATAAATCAGAAGTGATCTAAAGAGAGCAGTAGCAGCTGTCATAGTAATGTAATGTGATCTGAACTCTGATTCAAGACCCCTGGTGGTAATGTAATGTGTTCTGACCAAGGACCTGTGGTGGTAACGTAATGTTATGTAATGTGTTCTGGCCTCAGGCGTAGGGTCTCTGATTCAGGACCAGTGGTACTAGTAATGTAATGTGTTCTGACCTCGGCGGTCTCCATTTCTGTAGAGAAAAGGTGTCACCAGAATCCCTATTGCTATGGAAGAAGGAGAGGGTTGAAAAAAAACCCTAGGTATATAGATTGAGCTATCCATCTATACATCTACATATCAATCTCTAGCTCTAACGATACTATGGCGGGAAAAAGAAAAAGCAGACACAAGCAATAACCGAACTGAAAACTGAAAACACACCGAGTCCTGAGACGATGTGTCAGTGATGTAAGAGAATGTAATCATTAAACATCTGCAAGCGTTGGTAAATCGAATTCATTCTATTATTATATTAATTATTTAATTATTAATCCAGACCATGTGTGTCCAGACAGGAAGTGAGCGACTGTGGTCTTCGCGGTCTCGTTAAAACGCCAACGCCGCCAACGAGAGAGCAGGAAGAGTCTCCGGTTGCATCAACACTTGCTGAATATTTCATGATATCTGTCACATGATCTCTCTGCTGACGTAAACATCCACTCTACAAAGGGTCCTCCTCGCCCGCCTGTACGGGCCAATCAGCATCAAGCAGCGGTCCGAGCATCAAACGGTGATGATGTCACGGTCTGGGTGATGGGTGTGTACCCGGCGCGGGTTGGATCACCTGGAGGGAGAATCTGAGTGCTTATTGATTGATCCTGGACCAGAAGAGAGTACAGACTACAGGGAAATACACACCAGTACTACACAGCCACTTTATTAGCCACCAGACTAGTCGTCAGGCTTATACTGCCGTATCACGTTTCAAACTTTGCCACTTTGATCATTTTTCCTTAACTTTTCCAGTTTATATAATTGGCAATGTTAAAATATGCATTTATTTATCTTTCTGAATTTTATCTGATGAACGTATTCATAATTATACTTAATTATAAAATCAAGCTGTTGTGGGGTTTTTAGTTTCAGCACTTTGTTGAGCTGTTCTCTGTACTCTGAAGCTCTGAGATGTAATTAAGAATCACTTGAAGACTATTAAATAAATTATGGATTCTATACAATTTTTCCCGCTCTGTCCAGTTCATTTATTTAGAAATGTGCTTGTGCAGAATGTATTATTTCCTAGATGCTGCAATTTGGATTACATGCCTTAATAATTCTCAGCCTCACTGGCTCTAAATGGCTTCGTAAAGAATGTATTTTAAATGTACAGCCTTAGCTCCCATGTTCTTATAATGGGCCACAAAAGTTTAGAGATGATTCTGCTAATCTGTCAACACACATTTTTTCTACTTCTATCACTCAGTTTTCTTCTAAATAATTTTTTCCCCCACTGGGACCCTGGGTTCAGTGTGATGGTTGAATGCCTTGTCCTGCTAGAGGACATTCATCTATATTGTAAATGAGCAAGGCAGCAGTGAAGCCCTGTCAATGTTTCCCCTCACATTCTGCAACCCATAATAATCCCTTGCGTTCCTCAACATAAACTCCTCATTACAATGTTCCAGGTCCCAGGCTCCATAATAATTATAGACAGGCAGACGGGAACGTACTGAATGAACAAGTTTGTTTGAGGAACATATTGTCATGTTCATAGTCCATTGCTCCAGACAATATTATTGTTTGTATACATTCTGGATTCCCACCAATTTTACTGAACCTCGGTGTAGTTTGTCTGTTTGTGTAGCTGATCTGTCTGGGTGAAGCTGGTTCGTCAATGGGTGTAGCTGGTTTGTTTGGGTGGAGCTGGTATCAGGGTGAAGCCAGTCTGCTGGTGGGCTGGTGTGGTGATGAGGTCATCAGATGGGTGAGTTCATGTGAAGAACTACGCTACACATCACAATCAACAACAGTGAACGTGAATGAGCTGAAACAGTTCAAGATGATTCAACATTTGTAACTCAATTGTGACGTTACTTTGTCATGGTTTTCTGTGTAGTCCTGTATTTGTGATTAATAAATCTCCATAAGCAACTAGATTTAGATCATGTAACTTGGATTTCGGTGTTTCCAAATGTCCCAGAAACTCTTAGGGTAGTTAATCACTTTCTCAGTCGACCAGTCCCAGATAATATTGGTTTCTACTCACAATAGTTTTGTTTATTCAATATTAAAGTGCTAGTGAACCCCAAATCAGCATTTTTTTGATTTAAAGGTGTTTTATATGATCTTAGTAAAAGTAATTAAAGGGACACTTCACCCATTGGCATTCAGCTTTCTATCGTTATAAACCCAGTCATATTTTTGAATGGTCCTGCATCATTCCCTAATTTTCCGGAAGTGTAGGGGGGGGTTCTAAAAAACTACAAGCACTAGTTCCAGTGGGTGGGACATAGGGGTGTACGGTATGAACCGTATAGAGAGTACACTGATGTGAATTGTGAAAAAGCAATCATGTAGTAGCAGAGACGCAGTGGTTTATTTATAATACCACCCGGAGGCGCACAGCTTCAGGCCCTGTTCTACGAGAACACTCTGGAAGCTCCGGCGGGAGATCTGGAGCTCTATATCTAAGAAATATAATATAATATATAGACATCTATAATATAATATATGATATCATGGCCAAAAGCTGTGTGCGCCTGGATGATATACAGTATATATGATATATATGAATAAAGGACTGCGTCGGGTTCTCCCACGTCTCTGGTCCTTCCACATCAATCTGAAGTCGCGGTTCAATCTGGACTTCAGAGAGTCATAGCCAAAGCCTTGCTTTACCCAATTCCTTCTCCACCATGGTCGAGAATCAATACACAGGTCTTATTTTGCAAACCCGCCCCCGTCAGCACCCTTGAAATACATTCTGCACCCGACCAGACCCGCTATAAATTGATAAAGACGCCCAACCTGCAACCAAAGGAAAATGAGACACATCAGACGGAACGGCGGGGGAATAGCACTACCTGGTTGTGGCTTAGTGCTTTACATCGCTGTGCAAAATAAGCTCATCCACTGTGGACGCTTTTAGTTGACTCCTCCGCTCCTGAATAACGTATCCGGCAGCGGAGAAGTCTCGCTCACCATCGCAAAACCCGCGACTGACCCGCACTGTTCAGGCGTCCGACCCGCACACGTGACCGTGTCCGACAGTACATTATTTTTCACCAGTTTCATCCAAATAGTGCGGGTCACTGCAGGACTGGCCGAGATAACCCCCACTACCAGTCTCTACTTGTTGTGGAAGGACCAGAGACGTATGAGAACCCGACGCAGTGTTTAATTCATAATATCATCCCGCACATAATATCAACGCACACAGCTTTTGGCCATGATATTATATATTGTATTGTGTAGATAGCTATACATTATATCATGGCCAAAAGCTGTGTGCGCCTTGATATTATGTGCGGGATG
>JAOPJL010000112.1:6444332-6463357 GCA_027123545.1 Trisopterus esmarkii
TGTGTGTGTGTGTGTGTGTGTGTGTGTGTGTGTGTGTGTGTGTGTGTGTGTGTGTGTGTGTGTGTGTGTCCAGCTGGAGGTAATGGATCTGGTGCAGCTGATGGGTGGGCGTGTCTACCTGGACCTCAACGTGTCTGTCACTCACCTGGTCGCAGGCGAGGTGGGCAGTAAGAAGTACCTGGTGGCTGCCAGTCTGGGCAAACCTGTACTGCTGCCCTCCTGGGTCAAAGCATGCTGGGAGCGATCCCAGGACAGGTACGTGCACTGAGGACAGGGGTGTGCATGTGGAGGCTCTCGTGTTCAGGGGGTGTCTCTTAGATTTGTGTTACTGTATTTGGCGGTTGTTTACAAATACAAATACAGCACAGACACCAAAAAATGTTATTGCTACGAATCACAATTTGGTAATTTATTTACTTTTCTCAAAAGTGATGGTCAATTATTAATGCCACTAAGGGAATCCCATCCTGACCACACGGAGCACCGGACAGTAGCAGGAAAAAAATAATCTCTATATAATCACCAAGCACACACAACAGGGGTAGTGACCAGTGAGCGTGTGTCCTCCAGCCTGTTCAGGCACAGCGACCTGCCGCTGGAGGCCCACCGCTGCCCCGCGCTCCGGGGCTGCCTGCTCTGTGTGACCGGCCTCTCCGGGGTGGAGCGCAAGGAGGTGCAGCGGCTCTGCCAGGAGCACGGCGCCCAGTACACCGGGCAGCTCAAGATGAACGAGTGCACCCACCTGATCGCCAGCGAGCCCACGGGTGAGCCCTCGTCCCCCCTCGGGTCCTCATTCTCTGCTCCTCGTTCTCTGCTCCTCGTTCTCTGCTCTGTGGATTGGGACGTACTGTGGTGCCTGTATTGCAAAGGTGCTGTGTGAGTAAGAAGACGTCCTCAGCTCGGCTCAATTCATTTACTGCTGTAGCTAGTACATTAGTGTGTATATGTGTGGTGTGTTAGTATCTATGTCTACTATTTATTATTTAGTGCAATAATGGTGTGTATGATAGTTTGAGGGAGAATTGCTTTACCTATTTCCTGACCAGAACCGAGTCTTACTCGACTCAGAACCTTTCACCTCATCTCTGAAGCCTTGTGCGCTGGATGTGTGTTCCAGGCCAGAAGTACGAGTGTGCGCGGAAGTGGAACATCCACTGCGTGTCTCTGCACTGGCTGTTTGACAGCATAGAGAAGGGCTTCTGCCAGGACGAGACCCGCTACACCGTGATGCCCGGCGCCGCCAGGCCCAGCCGGCTCCACGCCTCCACCCCCACCCGGGGCAGCAGGAAGGACGGTGAGGCCTCGTCAGCAGACGTCACTGATGGTGATGACGGGGAACACCACCTGTGTCTTATCGGTGCCTTGGTACACCACACTAGGTTAGGTTGTTGCTAGGGTGACCGTTAGCCATGGAAGTATTTGTCAAGTGGTGTTCATGTACGCCTACACTTGGGTAATGTCTATAGTTGATGGTTAAAAACAATTTTTTTTGAATTAATATTGAGGTATTTAGAGCCGTATCATTGTGGTTGGTGCTACTCCCAGCTTTCACCCCCTTAGCCCCACGTGCTCCTTAATGTATCTGCATTGACCATTAGTACTGCCCATCGTTCTGGTTGTTGTACTGAGCTTCTGGTTCTGGTCCTCCAGAAGCCGCCTCCCTGCTGGGTCTGAGCCACATCTCCTTCAACACCAGCATGACCGTCAACGACACGGCCCTCACCAACGCCACCGGCCTCACCAACACCACCGGCCTCACCAACACCACCACCTCCACCTCCCGTCTGGAGCCCAGAGACCCCGTAGACACCCTGGACCTGACCTCCTGCCCTGGGGACGACGTGCTGGACGGATGCAAGGTAACCTCGCCGTGCTGAAGCTCTCCGTCCTGAAGCTCTCCGTCCTGAAGCTCGCCGTCCTGAAGCTCTCCACCCTGACTCCCTGGCGCTCGTGGCTGCTTACTGGACCTCCTCGTGCAGAAGCTGAATGATGGATAGTGTGTACTGTGAAGATTTTACTGTTGGGTGATGTAAAATTACTCTTGTTTTCCAGGAATATTATCATTAAGTATTAACAATTCAATATTAACATGTGGTAACAGGAGGAGTAACTGTATGGCCTTTTTTTTTTATAAAGACTTACATGACTCTTTACTGCTTGGTGTGACACCAAAACATAAGAAATCGGTCTACACTTATAAGAAGACTCTTATTGTGAAAGGACAAGGGCTCTCATTTTAACTGCTAATGGAGTCTCCTATATTTAACGATTGACGGGTCTCTCTTGAACTGGCAAGGAGATCACATATATTTATAGCGACAGTGTGCGCTCTTATTTAGAAAAGAGCAATGATCACGCTCTTATTTTGTGTGCAGCTGTATCTGTGCGGGCTGCCGGCGAAGAAGCTGGACAAGCTGCGGCGGCTGGTGAACCAGGCGGGGGGGCTGCGCTTCAACCAGCCCAGCGACGACCTCACTCACGTGGTGATGGGGGAGCCCGACAAGGACCTCATCTCCTCCCTGGCCAGAGCCACTCACAGGTCAGAGCCCCCGGGTCCGCTGGTCTGCTGGTCCGCTGGTCCGCTGGTCCACTGGTCCGCTGGTCCCCTGGTCCGCTGGTCCGCTGGTCCTCTGGTCCACTGGTCCACTGGTCCACTGGTCCACTGGTCCGCTGGTCCACTGGTCCGCTGGTCCGCTGGTCCGCTGGGCCGCTGGTCCTCTGGTCCGCTGGTCCCCTGGTCCGCTGGGCCGCTGGTCCTCTGGTCCACTGGTCCACTGGGCCACTGGTCCACTGGTCCGCTGGGCCACTGGTCCGCTGGGCCGCTGGTCCTCTGGTCCGCTGGTCCACTGGTCCTCTGGCTGCTCCATGCTGATGGAGCCAGGGAGAGCTCTGTCCTCCACAGGGCGGACGTTTGCCTTTTGACTCCCATCAAGTGGGTTTAAAAAAAAAAAGAGAGGACCTCTACAGCAGAATGATAAATGTCAGTATGGTAAAATACACACATTACAATTCATGTGAGAAAGTTGTGTTGAGCCCTCTGAGATGAAGGCCCTCTGTGCAGACGACCGGAGCAATGTCTGTGGCCGCTGGGGGTTCTTCACTGAAGAGACGGACTGACGGGAGGACGTTTTATTTTATTTCGTGCCGCAGCCGTTTCCCGGTCTTGTGCGTCATTGGCAACACATGCAAACAACACACACCAACAAATGCACGCACAAATACGTAAGCGCCGAATGCTCACGATGGCTTTAGCTGACCACCGTCCGCTGAAGATCCCTTCATCTCATAAGATCATACGTCTGTGGCTGTGGGTTCAGAAAGCCAGGCTGGCAAGCTGGGACCCAGGCTCGCACACAGGGACCAGATCCTGAGTCCTCTGCCCCCCCCTCCCCCCCCCAGGCCCCTCGTGGTGACGGTGCAGTGGCTGCTGGACAGCTGCTCCCGAGGGACCCTGCTCCCAGAGGAGGACTACCTCCACCAGGACTGCCTGCCTCCCGCTCCGCCCTGCGCCCCAAAGACCTCCAGAGCCGCCTCCACCTCAGCCCCCCCGCCGCTGCCGGCCGCCAGCCCCAGCACCCCCCCCCACCGCAGGGCCGAGGAGGACCTGCTCTCCCAGTACATGGATGACGACCCCACTATAGGCAAGTATCCACGGCAACGGAACATACGCCTCGCTGGAGCACATCTGGCTCGTAGGCAGTAGGAGGAGCTGCTTTATTAGTGGATGTTTCTTCACCAGCACTTTGATTTGTGTAACTATGGTATTTGGTTTCAGTAGTGAACTGAATATATTATATTAGAATATAGAATATCTTTATTTGTCATTGTGCCTGATAAAACGAAATTAAGTGCAGTGTATTAAGTATATTCTATTATAATCTGGTAGGTATTCTTTGTGTCAAAAACGCGATAGCTCCACAGAAACGTGACTTCATTATAATTGAGTCAGAGTCAGTCACCACCACTGCTTCACTTCACCAGTTATCCAACCTCCAATTAGAGCTAATGGGATTTTAATTGGTTGGTATCGGTTTATCTATCAGCTAAATCTAATTAGCCGATAGCTTTTCCTTGGGGCCTTGAGCCTCTCAGGTAACTGTTGGTTAAAAGTAGTATTTATGAAAGGCATAGCACCGTAGGCTGGGCCGACATAATAAAGATACGTTAAAGGAGATAATAGTATAATGAGGAATTGTTAATAGGACTGATAATAAATCCCCTCTTGCCGCGCTGCAGTGGAGATGCCCCCCCCAGAGAGGAGAGGCTCTGTCAGCGTGCTCCAGGCCCCCCCGCTGGACCCCCCGCTGGACCCCCGGGCCCCGGAACCCAGCGACCCCCCCGAGGAGGACTCCCCCCTGCAGCAGGGCAGCCAGGGGGCGCTGCTGTTCACCGGGAAGCGCTTCCTGCTGCTGGGCTTCGGGCCGGAGGAGGACGCCCAGCTGGGCCTCCTGGTGGCGGAGAACGGGGGCAGGGTGCTGACGGGCCGCAGCCGGGCCGTGGCCGACTACGGCCTGGTGCCGCTGCTGGGCTGTGAGGTGGAGGCCACCGTGGACGAGGTGGTCACCGACACCTGGCTGGTGAGAGGCCTCTGGTTCTGGGTCTGCTTCTGGTTCTGGTTCTGGGTCTGCTTCTGGTTCTGGTTCTGGGCTGGTTCTGGTCTGGTTCTGGTCTGGTCTGGTCTGGTGAAGGATTGAACCTGTAGTGGCTGCTTAGATCATATCATATATTAACAATAAAAAAAAACTGAATATACAGTATATACTAACCAAATAAACGTGATGTCTGTGGCAGTATAATATCGCTCAAGGGTTCTCACAGAGTACCCGTCTGAACATGAAGTAGTTTCGTATCACAGTTGATAGATTTCCCGTTGGTCTTGGTCTTATGAGTGACTTATGGAATGGTCAGATGAAGTGATGGCAGATGATTTACTATCGTATGAAAGAAGGAAACCACAGACTCAATCAGACATGCTGGTACCTCCATCGGGTTTCAGTGCGTGGATGAACTGATAACCGGCTAGTTGTGTGAGCATAGATCTGGTCTGGCTCTCTCCTCCAGGTCATGTGTGTGGAGCAGAGGGCCGTGCTGCCCGTCCTCTCCAACCCGCTGTTCAGCCCCGTGGAGGTGAAGCACGGCTGCTCCCCGCTCAGCGCCTGCGTGCTCTCAGTCAGCCAGTTCACCGGAGCCCAGAGGGAGAGCCTGGTGGAGCTGGCCAAGCACCTCGGAGCCAGGTGGGGGCGCTGTGGTGGAGGCTGAGTGGTGGAGGCTGAGTGGTGGAGGCTGAGTGGTGGAGGCTGAGTGGTGGAGGCTGAGTGGTGGAGGCTGAGTGTGGTGGAGGCTGAGTGGTGGAGGCTGAGTGTGGTGGAGGCTGAGTGGTGGAGGCTGATGTATAACATAACTTTATTAATGAATTACATTTCAGAATGTATTGGTTCATCAGGAGTTTGATGTGTTTGATGATAATAATATAATAATAATAATAATGATTCCGTGCTCTGGGGTTATTCAGTGCACTGGTCTCTCTACTCTAATGACCCCGTTGCCCCCCCCCAGCGTCCAGGACTACTTTGTGCGTACGGCCAACCAGAGGAAGGGCATGCTGGCCAGCAGCCACCTGGTGCTGCTGGCCCCCGAGGGGACCAAGTACCAGGCGGCCCAGAAGTGGGGGCTGCCCGCCGTCACCCTGCGCTGGATCCTGGAGTCGGCCCGGACCGGCCGGCGGGCCGACGAGGGCCGCTACCTGGTGGACCGCCCGCCCTCGCCCGGTGAGAGAGGACGCCCCCGCCGCCCTCTGGGGCTCTGGGGCAGCCAGTACAAATGCTGATGTTTGACATCAATTATGTCAATTATTTCTTTATTTATGTTTCAAAAATGATTGAAATGATGACATTAGTTACCAAACTTTCCTTCTTTAAAATAAATAATAAGTTATGGTTCTAGTTAGAAAGTTGGTTGCATGTTCATAGTTGAAGTTAATGGACATCAGAACTAATGAAGAACCAGTGATGAATACAAACTCCTCCAGACAGAAGGAAGGGGATGGGCACTAAACCCTCCCTCTCCTCGTCTGATTGGCAGAGAGGGACGACGACAGCTTTGTGGGCGGGTCCCAGCGCATGGCCCCCCCCCCCCCGGCGCCGGGCTCCCTCTCCCCGGAGCTCCCGCTGCTGGGGCGCCAGAGCGGCAAGGCGGTCACCCCCCTGGACCTGGGCCGCTTCCGGTCCAAGGTGTTCCGCTCGGTGCTGGACCAGATGAAGCCCCCCGGAGACGAGCAGGGGGAGGGGCCCCGGACCCCGGGGGCGGGGGCGGGGCCGGGGGCGGGCCGGGGGGGCGGCCTCCAGAAGGAGCCCCCCCTCCAGCTGGACACGCCCTCCCGCTTCCTGAGCCGGGACCAGCTCTTCAGACCCTCCTTCAATGTCAAGGTAGTCCCGCCAGCGGTGGAGAATACACTACATTCAATGAAATGAGTCGTTTATCAGCAAGGAAACAACCTCTGGATAAAATGTATTCATGAATAGAAACAAAATACAATGAAAAGACGAATAGAATGGTCTCTTGGTTTATATGGCTATTATATCACTTGCTCTGATTACAGTCACTAGAAACGTTTAAAGAGCTTCCCTTAATTAACTAAAATTGACTGGTTTGTTGATGAAGTCGGCTGCTTGTTTATTCATGTTTTTCACTGTCAAGTTGTAAAAACCTGTCTGCCACCAAGGTTCAAGGTTCAGCTTTATTGTCCCCGTGGGGAAATGTGCCTTGGGCCCAGTGCATTGTTACATAACACACACAGACTACAACACAACAACAACAAACAGACTAACCAACATTATTACATTTTAACGTGGAGCTTGGTGGAGCAGAGAGGGCGCTGCTGTTTACTAGAGGTTAACATTTTAACTCTGCGTCAGCGCTAGTGAGCTGGTGTATTCATCACCAGGGTAACCCCCCCTCTGTGCCTCACGCCGTGCTGCAGGACGCGCTGGGGGCGTTGGACACCCCGGGGGGCCGGGCCAAGCCGGGGGAGAGGACGGAGACGCCGCTGACGGACGTGATCAAAAGGAACCTGAAGGTGGCGCTGGCCAACAGCTCCCGCTGCCCCGAGCAGCAGGCCCTCAGCGCCAGCCCTGAGCTCAGCAGGAGGCCGGAGCCTCAGGTACACGCCCCTCTGCACCACAAGCAGTCATTATGTGTACGGGACGAGCAATCATTATGTTAGGTCACTGGGAAAATAAATGATTGTCCTGCATTTATCCTAATTCCTCTTCAAATCGCAGACTATCAACGAAGGTAGGCTACACTTAACCATGAACACAGAGACCGTTTGTTGACCTGGGTTATAGGAACAACCAGCCTGAACCAGCCTCACTGGAGAGTGGCTTCACTCGCCCCCTCTGTGGGTTTTATTTATTAGGTTACGCGCTTATAACTGTAGTCTTATACTTCATCATTATTCACACATCCCCATGTAAGTAGTATCTATATCTTCATAGGACATGGCTTCTCATTCCTCTGCTGGCTCCTCTGCTTTAATGGGAGATGAGAGAGAGTGATTCCCAAACTGCGTAACCCAAGTGTTATGCTGCCAAACGATTGCTGCCATAGTACTTACTTGTCCTCATAATTAAATGTGAAGTAAACCGAGGCTTTCTTGAACCCGAGCCCTAATTACAGCACTGTCAGCTGCAGATGTACCCCCAGGTTGAGCTTGTGAGGGAAGACTTCAAACTGTCTACCCTCCCTTTGCAAACTGCTTGTTTTTGTTGTTGAATATTCTCATTGTCGTTTTGCCTACATTTATACATCCCAATGATGCATTGATTAACTTGTATTTGTGTGTGCAAAACACGGAAAAACCTTAAATAATCCCAACCAATAATGAATGAGAAGTATATGCGACCATTAGCACTATTAAGAGTTGCACGGCCTGGTTATCAAACTTAATGACATTTCTGAGCTTTTTGGGAATAAAAATAAAGGATGTGGGCAGCAGCCGGCTCTGCAGCAGCAGGTTAATCATCGTTTAATTACCATGATGTTACGGAGCATGTTGGTAAATGCTGGAGCTGTGGGTGAATGGATCTCAGTCTGGGGCTTTATGGAAACGATGGAGGAAAGGTCGGACACACTTTGTGTTTTTGTTCTCACTAGATTTTCAAAAAACGATTATACAACATGCATACAGCAAGCATATTTAGTTCACTCCCATGTTGATAAGAGCAATAGATCTTTATGCACAAAAATGCACTTTACAGTCCATTTGAAGATATACAAAAATTTGAGATTAATTTGTAATTGTCGGATATCCAGTTGAGGGATAACTTCAGTATCACATTTACGTGACCATTATGGTAACTGGGTTATGAACGGCTTAAAAAACGTGACATGTGGCACTAAATCCAACCCTATCATTTTACAATAAACATTGGTAGAGTTGGAACGATATTAGATCTCTATGCTCCCTGATAAAGTGACCTACGGTAACCTAATGGAGGGAGGGAAGGGTGCAATGAGCTGTGTTACTAAGAGCCCCGCTTCTGTGTGTGTGTGTGTGTGTGTGTGTGTGTGTGTGTGTGTGTGTGTGTCGTGTGTCGTGTGTCGTGTGTCGTGTGTCGTGTGTCGTGTGTCGTGTGTCGTGTCCTGTCCTGGGGTGAAGGGCTCTGCGCCGGCCTGTAACACACACGCTCTGGAACACACAGGGCCCCGGAGGGCCTCTCAAGTTCACCACGTCCCCGGGGTCATGCATATTCATGAGCCTTTCGAAGAAGACTCCGACACCCAATTAACTAAAGGAGGAAGTGATGGGAGGGGGTGAGGGCTCCTGTGGTCAGCAACACGCTGGTTGCTCGCTCAGCATCTCAGAGGTGGGGATGGAAGTAGTTACCATCTCTCTTTGTGCATTCTCCCCAAGTTTCGAGTGATCTCTCCCTAATAATGCTAGTCCTTTTCACTCGCTCCAAGAGAGCAGGGTTTTTGTGAGTGGGCCGCTCTATATAAACGTTTCCGGTCCCTGATTTGGCTGCTCCCATCTGACTCGGCCGATCTGAACCAACCACAGCCCCCTGTTTTTCCCTCCTTCTGTTTCTTTGTGAAAGAATACGGTAAAATGATCAAAGGTTCATCAATCCAACGCGTCAACCCTCGTAGTGTTTGTGTGGTAGTGGTCGTCTAACCACTACTTCCATGCGCCATTGCCTTTCAACGATGAATGTCACCTGTTGACGGTTTACTTGATTGGTGTCTCTGTTCTGTCCCCAGCTGTTTGCGCGTGTGCGGGAGGAGGACCCCGACTTCCACCAGAAGATCATTGCGGTGAGCAGCGAGCTGACCCAGCCCGGCCTGGCCCTCAGCCCGCAGGACGTGGAGATGCTCTGCGGCTGCATCAACATCGTCTTCCACTGCGCCGCCACCATCCGCTTCGACGCGCCCCTCAAGTGAGGACTGACAAACACAGACACACGGACGCACACATACGTACACACACAAACTCACGCACACTCACATGGGTACACGTGGGCACGCATGGGAAGACGCACACACTGACACAAGGACTCCAATCTACTCTTATGAAATGCCGGTGCTCTGTGGCGAGAGCAGTATAGTCTTAACCATCGATACTGAAATACTGTTTGTGACTTTTCACGACATGACTCCCTCTGTTTGTTTCTGGGTACATATAATAATTACTTCATAAGATTAAAGAATTGCAGGAAAGCCTCCCTCTCTCCTTCGCTCTGTCCCGCTAAATACCTCCAGGGAGTCTCACTGGCCGAGTGGTGCGCCTGTCCGTCTGCTGGCCCTTGAGCTCCCACCTGTCGCTGCCGAAGCCCTCTATTGGCTCGTATGTGTTGTCTCATCTCTTGAGCGTTGTGTGTATGATGGATGCTCCTGGCTGGGCCAGAGTTCAGGCAGGTACTCCTCTTTCCTACCCTTCTCTCTTGTGCTTTCTCCCTCAATCTTTCTCTCTCTGTTCTCTCGAATCGTAATCGACATCATTTCACACGTCACTCTGATGCCATGGTAACTGTGTTTTACAGATCAAAGATCATGATCAAATAGTTCACCCCATTCATCAGATTCCACAGCTCAGTTCCATACCTGCAGGGCCCTAACGGAGGGTTTGCAGGTTTGAATCCCCCATGCGTTATTTAGGAATGGAGTTCAGCCAGTACTGGTTCCAACCTGAAGAACCAGGGGAACCACATGGGACTCGGGCATCTCCCCCTAACCCCAATTAGGTGGTTTCACTGGTTCATCAGGTGGTTTCACTACTGAAACAACCTGCAAAAAAGTATGACATGTAACCTCTCGCTCTCCATCTCAACGAGGATTCCAGGTCTGTTCATAGTGGATAGGTTAAGATGTCCATGCCAGGCTGTTATACAGAAGGTTAAAATGGTTTCAGTAAAACATGTAAAAGGGTCCTCATTGCACTTAAAAACATAAAAGGAGAGAACAATCCCCAGATATCTGTAGTGATCAAGCCTGATGTCCTCAACCGCAGCTGGGGCTTGGTGGTGAGGAAGTTTATAATCAACAATCAGGTCCCAGCAGTAACACGGTCCAGTGGGTCCATCTGAGCGCCGTCCAGATGGGCACTTTATGTACGGTCCGATGTTGGCTGACTGATGACTTAAAAGAAAAAATCAAATGTGCCTACACATTCAAACTCTCTCTCGCCCTCTCTCTCGCCCTCTCTCAGGCAGGCGCTGCAGCTGAATGTGATCGCCACCAAGCAGCTGCTGGGTCTAGCCCGCAAGATGCAGCACCTGGAGGCCTTCATACACGTCTCCACCGCCTATGCCAACTGCAATCTCCACCACATCGACGAGGTCATCTACCCCCCGCCCGTGGAACCCACCAAGCTCATCGACTCACTGTCGTAAGTCAGGAGGATGAGCACTATGACCACCACTATGATGATGATCACTGATGATGAGGGTTATCACTATATTGATGATAACTAGGATCTCCACTAGGATGATGAGGATCATTATGTTGATGATCACTAGGATGATCACTATTATGATGATGATCACTATTATGATGTGGATCCCTACGATGATCCCTAGGATGATCACTATGATGATGAGGGTTATCAATATATTGATGATAACTAGGATGATCACTAGGATGATGAGGATCATTATGTTGATGATCACTAGGATGATCACTATGATGATAACTATTATGATGAAGATCCCTAGGATGATCACTAGGATGATAAGGAGGATCACTATATTGGTCACTAGGATGAGCATTATGGTGATGATCACTAGGATGATCACTATAATGATGATGATCACTATTATGATGATGAGGATCACTATGATGATCACATTGATGATGAGGATGATCACTATGATGATAACCAATGATGGGTGATCATGTAGGTGGATGGAGGACAGCATTGTGGAGGACATCACGCCGCGGCTGATTGGCGACCGGCCCAACACCTACACCTACACCAAGGCCCTGGCGGAGTACGTGGTGCAGCAGGAGCAGGAGCACCTCAACATCGGCATCATCAGACCCTCCATCGTGGGTGCCAGCTGGCAGGAGCCCTTCCCAGTGAGGCCCCGTCTGCACGGCTCATCTCTGAATACGTCCCTCATCCATTCATCTCTGAATCTGTCCTCTATCCCTCATCACTTCATCCATCTCTGAATCTGTCCTCTATCCCTCAGCACTTCAACCATCTCTGAATATGTCCTCTATCCCTTCATCCATCCATCTGTCCCTTCAAACATCAAACTTTCACTTTTCATCAGTCAGTCTCCATTAGCTCCTCCCTCACGTGTGTGAGGGTTACTCTGTACTCTACACAGTAACCCTCACGTGTGTGAGGGTTACTCTGTACTCTACACAGTAACCCTCACGTGTGTGAGGGTAACTCTGTACAGTGTTTGTGTTAAATGATGGAAGTGATCACTTGATTGACCGCCATCTGAACCATGTTTACGTAGCCTAGCCTACCTTGTTGTACCTTGTTGTACTGTGAAATCTAGCTCTCGCACAGCGTAGCCTAGCTCATCATACAGCATAGTGTAGCATGTTCCCTGCTGTAATTACCCCGGGACATGGCCGTTAAATTTACAAGCCTGATGTTTTGTTGGCTCACACATTCATAGAGAAACATTCTCTATGAATATCTCTGCTTGATTGATTCATTAGTTCTGGCATGTTGAGTCTCTCAGTTGTACGATAGACCAGTTTGGTCGGCCCAGCAGCGGGTGGAATGTACCACAACGTGCCGTGGGAACGTGGGTCTGTCAAGGGGACGTTGGTGAGGAATCCAGGGGTAACTGGTTGCACACTCTGGGCTCACGGTGTAGGCCGGTTTCCACCCGTGGGCTATTTTGTAACTCCAGTTGTAATGCGATCTTCAGTCAGGCTATGAGCTTGTGTGTTGTACTTCAACACTGCCCTCAACCTTGACTCTGATCAGATAAGATGCACTTATAAATAAATAGAATAAATTTTTTTTGTTGATCAATGGATGGCTGGGAAGGCTTTGTGATGATGTTGGCACAAATCTTTTAGCAGTTCTTTGCTTTCGGTTGCAATAATTTCTTTATTACCCCAAAATGCTGATCAAACATCTCCTCTCTCTGTTCTCTTAGGGCTGGATCGACAACTTCAACGGGCCGAGTGGAGTCTTCATAGCAGTGAGTTAACATTGGAGTTGATGTACAATCTTATGAGAGAGTGGGACAAGATGGTTTAGTGGTCATACAGGGTCCTTCTATAGTCTGCCTGGAGGAGACCCAGACCTAGATCCCCTGACGCCTCATTCCCTGTCCGGCACTTTGGAGAAAAGCCCTTGCTGGGACGCCTGTTTGAAGCGTGTGCTAGCACGCCACATTGCAGTGTGTTGTAGTACTGTCTGCTAACAGGCACTACCTGTCCGTTAACTCTGTTGTTTCCAGGCGGGGAAGGGCCTCCTGCGCACCATGAGGGCCAACAACGACGCGGTGGCGGACCTGATCCCGGTAGACGTGGTGATCAACCTGACGCTGTCTGCTGGCTGGTACACTGCTGTGCACAGGTCAGAGCGCCCCCTGGAGGCCCCTCAGCCACACGCCTCAGTTAATGTTTCATGGTTTGGAGAAGTAGAGGAGAATGGAATGGAAGATGTAGTTGCATAACAATTAGGTGGAAATAATAAAGTCTTCATCAGTTAAAGGCCAATTTTTGTCAGTTGAAGAATATAAAAACTAAGGAGTACTTAAAACTTTTGGGAGACAAAGGGACCCGTCACTCTAAGATGGTGGTGTATTTGAGGGACGGTGAAGAGACAGACTATTCTTCCTCTCTCAGTGCAAAGAAGCAAGCTGATTTATTCATTGAAAAACAGTTGGACTTAATTTAAGTTACATCACTCAGTGCCAGATTTTGTCTTCCTGACGTCCCAACGCCCAGCAGGGTGGAACATGGGGTTTATTGTGAGCGATGACGACTGGGTGTTTAATCTTCTGTCCTCCCACATTTCAGACCTAAAACGGCGTTGGTCTACAACTGCACCACAGGAGGCATCAACCCCTTCCACTGGGGAGAGATTGGTAGGTGCACCAAACCTCCTGTGACTCCTGTACGGTGAATCTGTGATGTGACTGAGGTCTTTGCATGACAGAGTACAGCGAATGAGCAAGTGTCTTCAGCGCATCATGCTCTTGGGAAAAACTCATCAGTTTATTGACGGGTTCTTAGCAGAACCAAATATCCGGTAAAAGATGGTTAGTTATTGGTGATGGTGGCAGAATCAGTTCAAATAGTGTCATTGTTTGGGAGGACGTCGGGACGATGTGACTGCCAGACAGACTGAAGCTGATTTTCCCAAGGAGCGGAGCTGGTTCAGAACCCTCCAGCATCTCTGCATGCCAAGCAGCGTACAATCGCAAGGCATTGTGGGTACTCCCAGCGCTGGCCTGTAGCCGCAGTGTGCCGTCGCCATGCCAACAGGGGCGGGTGGCGTGCTGGAGGACGGCTGAAGGGCGCGGCCCTCCGACGGCGGGATGCACATCTGGTTGTCGCTTTGGGTCTGGTGGTCGGCCGGTTGTCATGGAAACCCCCCCCCCCGTGTGAGCGTGATGTAATGTGTGAGGTAACTCTGAAGTGTGGGGAGGAGCCCAGAGGGTCAACATCTCTCTCCCACGCCGACTCGTCGATGGGGAACACAGTCTAAGGTCACTTTTTATTAAGTCTGTCCTGATGGCTGTCATTCAGACCCCCCCGCCCCCATGTGGCATGTGGCTCAGAAGGTAGAGCGGATCGGCTGGTAACCGGAAGTTTGTTAGTTCGATCCCCGGCTCCTCCTAGCGAGTGTCCAGGTGTCCCTGAGCAAGAAGCCTCACCCTAACTGCTGACGAGCTGGCTGTCGCCTTGCATGGTTGACACCGCCGTCGGTGTGTGAATGGGTGCATGAATGGGTGAATGCTAGCCAATATTGTAAAGCGCTTTGAGTGGCCATTGGTTAGAAAAGCACGGTATTGATACAGTCCATTTACGATTTACTGAATACCAGATGTAGTCTCAAACGGCTTCCCCGGCCCCACGTCACCATGGCCATGAAGCATTTAGTTTTGCATATGCAGCTGCATTAAAATGAGTAACGGTGGCTCCGTCCCCTTATGCCCAGAGTACCACGTGATGAACACCTTCAAGACCAACCCCCTGGAGCAGGCCTTCCGCCGGCCCAACGCCAACATCACCTCCAACTACCTGATTAACCAGTACTGGATGCTGGTGAGCCACCGGTTCCCGGCGATCCTCTACGACATGTACCTGCGTCTCTCCGGCCAGAAGCCCACGTAAGTCTGAGAGGAGCTGAACCCTCTACTGACCTCCCAATGGGAGAGTCCAGCCCAGATGTTTGAAAGATAGATTCCCCTACCGGTTGGTACAGTCCACTTGGTAGAATGGGGGAAAATAGTCGCCCTTTTGTATCATCGACGTCTATTGTAATGCAACACTGCTGTTGAGACTTTCATTTCGAAAGCAAGTACAAGTTTTCCAGTGTATCTACCGAAGAGTCACACAGGTGTGTGAATCCAGACCTTTGAACCTTATCCTCCTTTCTTTCCTTCCATCTTTCCCGCCTTCATTCCCTCCTCTGCTCTTCTCTGTTCTATATTTTGTCTTGTTTCCGCCCTCCTTCCTCTGCCTCTCTCTTTTTGTCTCTCTCTCTGCCCTCGCACCCTCCAGGATGATGCGTATCTTCAACCGGCTCCACAAGGCCATCGGCCTGCTGGAGTACTTCAGCAACCAGGACTGGGAGTGGAAGTCTGACAACATGAGCATGCTGATGAACCAGCTCACGGTGGAGGACCGCAAGGTGAGCTGTGAACGCACGCACGCACGCACACGCACGTACACATACACACTCGTACATTCGCACACTCAAGCATGCCCACAAGCATACTTGTTGACTTCCTTTATTATCGTGGTTCAATAATTACTTTGCAAGTAATTAGCATTTTACAAGATAATGAAGAGCTTAATTTAGAACCAACGCCCTCCTGGACATTCTTGTGTCCTTGTTAGTGCATCCTTCTTATATTGTTCATGTATTATAATCCCAAATTCCCCAAATGGGATTAGTAAAGGTTTCATGATAGCTGTTTTGTGAGGGGATGGCTCCCCCTACTGTCTGGGAGTAGGTCTTAAGGTCAAACTAAATGTACATTCTTTTCATTCTCCAGACGTTCAACTTTGATGTGCGGCAGCTGAACTGGCCGGAATACATCGAGAACTACTGCATCGGGACCAAGAAATATGTCCTCAACGAGGAGATGTCCGATATCCCTGTTGCCCAGAAACACCTGAGGAAGTACGTTTTACGGACAACAGTCATCGTGACCCAAACCGTCTGTCTGGCTGTCAGGGAGTTCTGTTTCAGCAGAGCAACGTGGGCCGACAGTTCCTTCGGACCCCAAATTCACAAATAACACCCCCATCCAATCAAAATCCACATGGCTTTCTTCATAGCTAGGGTTGGTTGGATGGATGGATGGATGGATAGCTATGGATAAATATAGATGGATGGATGAATAGCTATGGATGTATGTGTATGTATGTATGTATGGAACTGAGCACGTCTATATTCCATAGTGGTTACTGTTGATATGGAGAGTGATGTATAATAGATCTCTCCACATGATATGATGATGATATTGATGATACTATGCTGGTATTTAGAGGGTTTGAATGCGATGCACCTCCAGTTGATAATTTATAAACGCATCAATTATTCAGAGGGGAAGACTTAAACCACTCTTTAAAGTTTAAAGTAGGCTGTGTTTTTCTGGTTATTTTATCTGTCCACTCTATTGTAGTTGACCATTTTATGCTTTAAATTATGATTTATCTTTGAAATGGTTTGAAATGCATCTTGATTCCTCTCAAGGTAACGCAGCTGAGTGCCCTTAGTGTTTTTAAGGGGAAGCTTTAGGGACTGAGGTAGGAGGTTCTCTAACCCTTGATGCTGTGTGATCCGACCAGGCTGAGAAACATCCGCTACACCTTCAACACGCTGCTGCTCATCTTCATCTGGAGGGTGTTCATCGCCCGCTCCGAGATGGCCCGCAACATCTGGTACTTCGTGGTGAGACTCTGCTTCAAGTTCCTCTCCTACTTCCGAGTCTCCAGCTCGCTAGACGCCTGAGGCCTGCTGGTCCCTCCTCCAGGAAGGCTCTCACCCTCGCTTCTTCCTCTCTGGGGTTACTGGACCTTCTGGGCTTTACAGCATGGACACGGTGGTGGTGGTGGTGGTGGTGGTGGTGGTGGTGGAATAGGAAGGACGTTGACTTGAAGAAAAAAAAACTGGGCTCTCCTCCACCATTCCAGGGGACTGGTTATGTCTGTTTTGATCAACCCCCACCGTTGCGTCTCCGCACCTTATGATACACACTGGACGTGTTTGGGTATTTTTTTACATCATTGATTATATATGCAACGATGCGCGTGTTTGACTCTTCCTGGTGCTTTCCGAGCCCGCCTGTGCGCTGTGTTCATCAGTCCAGACGAACTGCCTTTGAACAAACAACATCATAGGCTTTTTTTTGTACGCTAGAAATGTTTCTGCGTTTCACTTTTATTTTCCTCCGCTCTCATACCGCATTCTCCTCCTCTTTAAACAATGCTGGGTCTTTGGCGTTTGTACTGCGAGGCGAGGGTTGAGACGACCAGCCCATATCATAATAACTACCGGCTATACTGGTTTATTACAATAACGTACCTTTGTGCTCATTGAGGCAACAAACAAGCAAGAGCCGGCGCTGGGAAGGCGTGTTGTGGCGCCGAGCCGCTGGTTTGATGCTCGCCAAAGTTGCCTGTTTGTACTGAAACTACCTTTTACTATTTTTACATATTTTATAAACCCGTTCCTCTCGACAGATACACCTTGAGGTGTAATATATTTAATTTTAAGAACATGTTGGCATTCAGAAGATGACCTGTAAATAGGGGAACTTGTATATCATGGCTGCTGATGACCAAAAAACAGACCCAACGTCTGACTGTTGATTCAGCAGCTTGGTGGAATCTTCGTGCTTCCTTTGAACCCTCCCAAGCAAGGAGAGAGGAGAGTTTGATTTCCAAACCTGACTCGTGTACAATATTGTACATGTTCTGAGATGATAGAATACAAATGGAAATCCATAGGATTCGTTTTTTGTTTTTTTTATACACCTGTTTATGCAAAAGTCTATGTCTGGGGTGTTACCATGGCGACTGTCCCCGGTTCGGTTCCCTTGATGGCGGAAGGTTTTTGCCATCAAAGCTGATGAGGCCAGATGATGTCAGCAGGACCGAAAGGGCCTTTGCAGCTCACTTGAAACACAAGACTTTGGCCATTATTGAACTTTATTGAACTCTATCAAACTCTGCTGCTTGGCAGAAGTTGTACCTATGGGAAACGTTTCATCCTCCTTCTGCTCAAACATCACACAACACTCAACACTTCTGCTTGGCTACAGTCCAATAAACACAGTGAGCATTACGTCATGTTGGTGCCTGACTCCTTTTACTTACATCATAGTCCTAGATAAACAATCTAGTGGAGCCCTAAGTATGACCTCCTAAAGGTCATCTCATTCACTCTATTCATTTCTTCCTTTCAAAAGAGATTGCATGTATTTGGTAAATGCTTGGGTTTCTATCTGAATTCTATTCTTTAGATCTGCATGAATGCATGAACTTTGTCTTAATAGATCTGCATGAATGCAGGAACTCTGTCTTAATAGATCTGCATGAATGCATGAACTCTTTGTCTTAACAGCAGAACAACCTTTTACTCATTTCACTGGTTATTCAGAGTTTAGTCGGGGAGCCGATAGTCACCAGTGTCTGCACATTCGTCAACCACTGCAGTGAACATTTACTACGATTCCTGCCACTACAGCGATTAAAGGTTTGCATGCATTTAAGCCTTCTTAAGACATCTTGGTTTATCATCATTTTATTATTATTCTTAATAATAATAATAATAATCATCAAACGGTGAGTATAAAATGTTGTTGTTAAAGACGGCCATCTTCTTTCTTTGTAACAGTGGGACTATGGGGAGACCTAAGCCCCTGTGCCGGCCCTGGTCCTAGCCCGGGGCCCTGGCCTCCTCTCCAGGCCGGAGGTCCAGCGGGGGGAGGTGGTCGCTCTGCCGCTGGCTCGCCTGCGCCCCCTGGAGGAGGACGATGTACAGGAGGAATCGACTGCAGATGGATAAAGCGAACGACCACTACCACTCCTTGACAGACAAGAGTGTCAGACGTATTTCACCAGTGTATGTTTTGTTTTTTTTGGTTGATAATATTTTGACTCCATTAATCGTGAACAATGTAAGCATAAATGTTTTAGGATCATAGGACAATCAGTTTTTAATGGTGACTGCTTATGAAAACACTATTGGCGGGACTCGTCTCTGTGGGTCGAGTCGGGACTCGTCTCTGGGGGTCGAGTCGGGACTCGTCTCTGGGGGTCGAGTCGGGACTCGTCTCTGGGGGTCGAGTCGGGACTCGTCTCTGGGG
>JAOPJL010000112.1:6612882-6624341 GCA_027123545.1 Trisopterus esmarkii
TCTCTCTCTCTCTCTCTCTCTCTCTCTCTCTCTCTCTCTCTCTCTCTCTCTCTCTCTCTCTCTCTCTCTCAGACTTTAGATATTATCTTGAACTACACATGTGGAAATATCCAAATGTTGTTTTTACAATATGCCATGATGTAAGCTTACTCTGCTTCTACTGTGGTTCTGCTTTCTCTCCCTCTTGGATTTGCCTCTGTAGCTCAGTAGATAATGTTAACTGTTAACATCTGGTGTGTCTTAGGGTTGGTGTGAAGAGGAAGGAAGTTTCTGTTCTATACCATTGGCAGTCACGACGGTAAGATGTATTTTTACTTTATCATACTTTAATTGCTTAACAATCTTCACAAACATACATGAAGAAAAGGAGGCAAGATTTAAATTAAAAAATATATATATATATTTCCCCAGCTATACACATGAATGCTTTACTTCTTAACTTGTGAGCTTAAAATCAAGCAAATTCACTAAGGTGAGGGGAGAGGAACAAACTATGAATCGTCAATCAGCAGTGAGAGGATTTCTAGCTTTCCTTCTGTCAATACCAGGTTGGTACATTTACATTCTGAACATTTAGTTTAACTGTTTCACATGACAACCAAATGAAGATAGGATCAATCCACCATGTTGCAAAGAGATAAAAATTAAGTATTACAACTTCTGATTGCTGTGTTTAGTTTATAAACACCAGTTTGTATATTCAAATTCTTTTATCCAAATTGTATAAAAAAAAAACTCATAGTATGTTAATTAGGTCTCATTTGTATTTCTTGCATTTAGATAATAATCTGTGAATTGGCACATTGACCTGTTTAATTGTAGTTTCAATTGTGATTAGAATACAGACTTATTGACAATTATCTGATGGCTATAGGTTACAGTTGTTGACTATATTAATCTGTTAATGTAGGGTCTTTGAATGCAATAGTCTGAATTTAATATTAAAATGCAGTTTCCTGACATTAAATATTTTGTTCTTTCTCAATGAGATGTTTGTTTTTTACAGAGCTACTGGGTGACAGTAACTGGACGGCTACTTACAAAATGAGTAATGTCTGCGCTTTAAGAGGATCAAGAGCTAATTTCAGCTTCAACTATGATTACCCTTACCATAAAATTGATGATTGCTATGCTACGCATCTGGAAACACTGGTGTTCACCAAAGAAGGAAGAAAGCAGTCAGTTAATATAGGAAATGATACTGACTATGCAGGTCGGGTTGAATACCGCTGTGAAGATAAAAGACATACCAGGGCCAGGTGTTATGGAATATGTGACATGACAATCAAAGACGTGAGACTGAGCGATTCTGCTGAGTACACGTTCAGGAAACCAAAACACCCAGATTTCGGATATACTATTAACCATGGAGTAATCTTATCTGTTTTTTCAGGTAAACTTGACAACAATATTTTGTTAATGTGGCCTGAATGGGAATTGGTGATAACATAAGATAAGATAATCCTTTATTAGTCCCACAGTGGGGAAATTTGCAGTGACGACATATCCCCTTGTTATTACCATGTAATATGTGTTCATTAGGTTAACACGCTAATAGATGCTTGATGAAGCCACCCTCACATGAAGGAGTGAGGGATCCCCCAACCAGGGATGAGTCCAGGGTGAATAGGACCAGAGGCTGTAGGGTTAGGCTGCAGTAATATGTAATCAGAACCACAATTATACTTTAATAAATCACAGCATACAAAAGGCTCAAAACCTACAGAGAACCATAAGCCTGCCTCACACTGCCGAGCCTGGAACCAAACACTCAAATCAGGCTTGGTGCAAAGGAGGGTTGCAGCCTTGTGCTCCTGTATGTATACCCTGTCCTGCTCCTCAGCGTCCTAGAGACATAGTGCTACAATAATACTCTGGTTTTGTTGTTATTACAATTATTTGTTCTCCGTCCCAGATCTGCAGGTGAAAATGGACTTCCTTAACAGGGACAAGCCCACCAAGGTAGACCTGGAATGTCACAGCACTTGTGTTAACTCTACCTACAAGTGGTTCAGGAATGGAGAGGATGCAGGACCAGGAAGATACTACAGGGGCACTGTTACCTCTGAACACAGTTATGCATGTGCTGTTGAAGGATTTGAACGTTTTCCCTCTCCTTCAGTGTGTAAGTCAACTCCACACGGACATGAAGCCAGATGTTATGGACCACTAGGGTTAAATATTACACGTACATTTAATGTTTAAACTGTTGGCATTTCATATACTAATGGAAGGTAACTTAACAGACGCTCCAAAGACCCCCTCAGTGACCGTGAGTCCCTCTGGTGAAGTAGAGGAGGGCAGTTCAGTGACTCTGAGCTGCAGCAGTGATGCTAACCCAGCAGCTAACTACACCTGGTTCAAGGAACATGACGACTCAGTGGCGGGATCAGGACCGACCTACACCCTCACTAAGATGACATCTGAGCATAAAGAACGTTATTACTGCCGAGCTGATAATGCAATCGGACGTCATAATTCCACCTGGTTGTCCGTTAATGTGACAGGTAATGGTTGATTTAAAAATAATCCTCATAGTTCAAAGAGCACCCAATCACTTAAAGGTACCATGACGCACTACCAGGTGTGGTGTGATTGGCCGCTACAAGCCATTTTGTAAATCAGCCTCTTAAGACATCACAGGTGTGCGTGTCCACCTAGATGTGTGAAGGATAGATGAGCAATGTTTGCTTCAGTCCACTGGGTAGGCTGATAGACTGATCCATCCAGCACACACCTAGGTGGACACGCCCACTACAAGCTGTTTTGGAAATCTGCCCCTTATGACATCATAAGAGGCAGATTTCCAAAACGGCTTGTAATGGCTAATCACACCACACCTGGTGGCATGTCATGGCACCTTTAAATACAACTTCAGTCACAGCAGTAACAAGTCTTTAATGGATATAGTTTAGGGGGCAGAAACTATATTTCTTCTGGTAACGGTATAACCTTCTTATGGTAAATTCAAGCAAATGACTTCATTTTCCTTGTTAAATCTGATCAATATTTCTAGCGAGATCTTTATCATCATCATCATCATCATCAGTGAGAACAGCAGCAGCTGTAGGAACTGTTGGGGTCTTCCTTGCCACCATACTCTCCCTCGTCTTCCTCTGGTTGAGGTGAGATATTCTCTCTGTCATTTGACATTCATTCACTTCTTGTTATTAACTCGTCTTCTCTTCACCAGACGAAGGAGGGCTTCCAGAAAAGCACGTGACCAGGGAGGAAGGCCAGAAACCACAGAAGAGGTGAGAGACAGGGAGCCGTTCTACTAACAGATCCTTTACCAACACAGACAGAACCTCCACAAAACCACCATAAAGGTTCACCACTGCGTCGAAGCGTCTGCGTGGTTATTGCGTTGCGTGAATGTGGAACCACTAGTTAAGAACGGGTACTCCCCTCCCTCCAGCCAGTGACTCCTGCCAACATGATGGGAACGTGGAGAGGTCAGGAAAATTTGAACCAGGAGATTCAGAGGTTGTGGGAGAAAAGGACATTGTAGAAGAGGGTTCTGATGCCAGGAGAGGCTTTGACAGGAAGCAAGTCTCTAAACATTCTTTCAGCCTGAATGTTTCAGCAGTCACCTCTCCTTGGGTCCAATATGAATGATGGGACCACTAGTCTCCACCAAGGGTCAAGGGTTTTCTACATGTATTCTTCTATTCTTTCTCCCGGTCAGTCACTTCCTGTTGCTGCGTACGACAACGTCTCATCTCGGACCAATCACTCAGCTCCTGCGGCACAGGGACTACCAATGAAAGAGCAGGATGAAGTCCACTATTCCGTCATCATACCTAACCACATCTTTGGGTCAGAGAAACAGGAAGAGCAGGTCCTTTATTCTGCGATCAACAATCAAAGACCCAATGTGGCCCCTGAGTAAGCACCTATTAGTATTATTTCTAGATTTCAAAGACATTTTTGTATCCATGTAAGATGCTTCACATGGGGATGCAGTTAATATCTTGTGTTTTTTTCAGGGACTGGGAGCTGCTGTGATAATAGTAGTGACCACTGCTAAAGCTGACCATCTTAGAGCAATCCTAGTTACCAAATGCAGTGCAGTGTCTCCGACAGATGGTTACCGACTGTGGTGGACGGAACCAATCCTCTGGGGGTGTCTGCAACAGTTACAAAACAATACAACGTTTTCTGTACTCCTCCCTTCCCCTGATTCTATATAACCTATGTCACGTTTAGTTACCAGGTTAGAGATGGGTAACCCTAACCCTAGACATAGTCATTTTATCTATATGTTTTTATAGAGTTCTGTTCCTATGACCTGTGCATCTTCTCCTTTGTGCTTTAAAGACTTATAGGGTACATCTTATTTGTCTTGTAACTCTAACAATGACCATGCTTTATTAAACATCAACGCAGCATTTAACCAGAAGGTCAGACTGAATCTTTTTCTTCAACAATTATTGTACAGTGTTTATGGACCGGAGAAGCTTATATGGCTACAAGTGTTTACTTAAACCCTGTCCACTACTATACTCTACATTTCTATTTTCCTAAATGTTCATTCAATTCATGACAAATTGTGTACATGAGTGTAACCATAACAACCATACATCAGAAATGTAGTGTATCTCCTGCAGTAGGCCAGCACGTTATTTTCAGCTACAGAACATACGCCTACTTTGACGTGCATGTAGAGAACAGTGTGTGGTGTGGCACAGCAACCGGCCTACAAGACATGTTTAAGACTTTGTTAATAACATACTTTAACAACAACACTTCAACTGACAATTTGACAACATCAATGAACACATGTTTAAAGATTAGATTGATATCACCTAAATCTGCAAAAAACTGAAATATATAAGTGTTAGTTAGTATAGTTTGAGTTATGGTCAGAGTAGAGTAGTAATGGTCAGAGATATTGATATTGTCTACGGAGGTATCTTCAATGCTTTCCCCCTGAGATGACTAGGAGTATTACCGTGCTTGTGGTGCTCCCAACACAGAATATTAACCAGTGTGGTTTTATCAGTACACAGCAGATTTGACAGGTGCACTAGCGGGCATGGTTGGCAATATAATAATGACTTAAACTCCTCAACTCATTAATATTAGCCTTACATTAAATGTATTCAATTTATTTGTCTTTCATTTTGTTATTTTCTTTCCACTATTGCCTTTAATATATTGGCCTGCTAAATTAGATGCATTTGTTACTTGTCATTTTCATGCAGATGTAGCTCTGCAGTCAACACAGGAAGTCCAGCAAAGGGGAAGCTGAGCTAGCTATAGCCGCTGATGAAGATAAGGGATTTCATTCTTTTGCACGCCCCCAGCCTCAAAAGATTTTGACCAATTTTTTTCTTCCACCCTCAACAACCCCCATACAAGGTGTGAGCATCTATGAAACCAAAGATTGTATGAACAGAAAGTGGCTCACATACTGGAACTAAGGCAACTCTCTGTACTGTATGCATGTAGGCCTACTGCTCTGTACTGTACGTTTGGCTGCAAAGCCATCAGCAAGTGACAAGCTGTTTGTGTTTATCTAACTATATACATCTAACTATATAAATCAAGAAAAGTCTGTCTGTCGGTCTGTCTGTGTGTCCTCAACTTTCTCCTTAACAGCTTGACCCATCACTCTGAAATGTCACACAGCCCCTTCCTGGCCAGAGACTGACAGCCATTTTCTCATTTCTCATTGCAAACGTAGAAAAAAAGCTTGATTTATGATTTCTGTGAAGCAGTACCCAGCAGTGAGGGGCAAACAATGTGACATCTTTGTCGTATGCTGTTAGATATGACTCTTTCTAACTCCCACTTTTTTCATTCCACTAAAATACTTTTATCTTGCACTATTTGGAACCTTTTCACCCTTGACAAAATTCTAACCACACGCACATCCCAACATTGACATGTTTTGCAATGCACTGTCCACGGGTAAGGATTAGTTCATATTATTTTACAGTGTCAAAATTCTACACGTGTTATTCATGGTCTCATTAAAGGCCTCTCCATCCTAAAATCGGGGCCAAATTTTGTACCAGTCCATCCCTGTCTACCACTGTGAGAAACAACGATTTGGAGAGTGGATGAAGAACCAGGGTTGAGGTAGGACAGAGATGATGACCGGAGATGGATGGCAGGTGTGCATGTCCAACAATATATTGTATTGCTGGACATGCACACCAACAATACAATACAATATAGGCCAGATACCACAGAAGAGGTGAGAGTCAGGAAGCCATTTTACTAACAGATCCTTTACCAACACAGTGCAAAAACAGAACCTCCACAAAACCACAAATGAAACTACTAGTTTATTTAGAGAGTTGAATTGAAGCAGTTAGAAAGAAAGGAAACTGCCCAAATCCTGTTTGGGCAGTTTCTTTTTCTTCTCCTTTCTTAAGCATGCAGACAGTAGGTTTTCATGCATTCATCATTACACACAATAACAAAACAAAGTGAACAGAAAACAGCAAAGGGTTAAAAAATATATAGGTGACAATCTCAAGTCATAAACAAAGGAAACCATGAGGCGCTATGGCTAACATTCAGTTAGCCATAGCTCCGTCATGGAGCAGTCATGGTCAGAGATGCTTCAATGCTTTCCCCCTGAGATGACTAGGACCATGCTGGGGGTCTCATGCTAGATTCAACTTGAGGCCATGCAAGAGCTTTAGCATCTGGAATTCCAGATCAAGTCAGAAAAAATATATCACAGCTAATGATGGTAAGCGTCATAAGATCAGATAATTAAAAACATAATCACTGAGGACAGTTTAGGGTCGCTACACTATAAACAGAAGCACTACTGTGGGTGCAGCCTTTAGAGCTCTAGCAAGACATAGCAAAACACACCAGGCCATATCTGTACAGCTGCTTTCATTTGAGATCGTCCCAGCAATTCCAGCACCCCTTTCCCCTGGTCATGTTGATTACAAAATGTTGCAACTCAGTGGAGCTGGACCATCTATTGAATCTGGTCCAAATATGGTATGTCTGCTTTTTCTCCCTCTTGCATTTGACTCTAAACGAGGCCCAGTAGCTCGTTACTCCTGATGCTTATTCATTGTGTAAAGAGGAAGACGTCTTTGAATGTTCCTCTTTGCTGTACCACCTGATCCTAAACAGAATTACGGACGCTGTGTCAGAGCAGATTCCTTCATCTAGATGTCATTTCGTGAATAGAATTGCTTAACAAACTTAACATTCATTCATCAAGCATTGCAGGTAAGAGTTAATGCGATACATATACATGGGAAGATATGTTTTCGCAGCTAATTTACCATTGATGTGAACTTTACTCATTTTATTTATTTGTATGATCATTTTGAACCCTTCCCCGCAGATATGTTTGAATATCTCTAGCGCCGGTGTTAGAGACAAACTGTGAATGTTATGGGGAAGTAGAGAAAGTGAACCCACATGCTCGACACAGAGTGAGGCTGAGGTTGAGTGAATCAGAGGGTCTTTACTGACGGGCGTGGGTTCGGCGTCAGGAGGATAGTCAGACTGGTGAGGGTTCGGCGACCCTGTACTGTATAGACATATAAATGAATAAATAAATGTAATATTCTTTATAATGTCTATGGTACAGTGTACACAGGGAGAAGATTGTTAGGGCGAAGGACAGATCACAGTCTAAGCAATCTGGACACCAGCAGAGCCAGGGAAGCGGTACTAACTTTTAAGCGTGAGAGAACCGGAGTTGTGGAGACCCGGGGTGGATATGCTGGCTGTTGTTTGAGGATTGCCGAGGTGTGTAGAGCCAGGAGATGAATGAATGAGGAGACTGACCCCCACTAGGAGGCAGAAGTCGACGGCGTGACAATGGATCTTGGATCAGCAGCTAGAGGAATTCTAGCTTTCCTTTTGTTTATACCAGGTTGGTGCATTTACATCCTGAACCTTTAGTTGAACTGTTTCAAATGAAAACCCAATGAAGAGAGGATGAAACAAACATGTAAAGAGATTCACATTTGATAATCGAAATACATATTGCTATAGTTTGGTTAAGAAAACACTTTCGATTCTTTGAGAAGTTGAGTCTTTGAAAGAAAGTTTTTTAAAGTGTCAAATAGTCTGTCATTTGTAGGCCTACCTCTTAAATTTTGATAATACTCTGGGAATTTGATAATTATTCTTACTATGGTTTCATTTCGGATCAGTACTGATATGTTGGCCATAATCTGACGGCTATAAATTCTGTCAAATTTTCAGGGGTGGATGTAGTTCATTTTGCATAGGCACTGCATCCAGGTCTTTAAATGCAGTAGTCTGAATTTAAAATTTAAATGCAGTTTCTCACCTTTAAATGTTCCTTCTTCTTGTTCTTCCTCAATGAGATGTGCTTGTTTTTTTGTTTTTTTTACAGCGCTTCAGTGTGAAACTAACTGGACAGTTGCTTACACATCGAGTAATGTCTGCGCTTTAAGAGGATCAACGGTTAACATCAGCGTCACCTATGAATACACTCACCACAAACCACAGAGCTCGTCCATAGTCAAGGAATCACTGTGGTTGACTAAGATAGACAGAAATCACCCAGGTGATACAGCAAGTGACACTCACTATAAAGGTCGGGTTGAATACAACTGTGGAAAAAACGAATGTACCGCATCCACATGTTCTGGAGAATGTACCCTGACGATCAAAGACCTGAAACTGAGTGATTCTGCTGAGTACAAGTTCTGGATAACGACAGCACAAACAGATTGGGAATATACTGGTATCCCTGGAGTGAAACTTACTGTGAGCGGTAAGCTTGACAACAATATCTTGTTAATGTGAATGAAATTGGAATTAGTGATAATAATTATTCACTTACTACCATGTAACCAGAGGCTGATGTAGTAATATCTAATAATACTGTATTAACACAATATCCCACAGCAAGGGCACAATAATGATTAATGAATTAAATCAAATATTTAATAGGGCGTAATCTGGGACACTGATAAAAACTAGGACCGGCAAGGGGCAAAATAGGGCTGAAGAGATCCAATACAAACCATAGGCCTACAGGGGCATGCAGCTAGAACCAGAGGAAAACACATCAGACTTAGACTGTATCAAATCAGAACCACAATAAAACTTGAAATAATACACAGCACACCAAGGCCCTACAGAGAACCATAAGCCTGCCTCACGCTGGCCCAGACGCCTGCCTGGCCCTCAAGAGTAACGTTAGCCAAAGAAAATAATGCAGCACAAATAAACGGTGGCCTTTGAATTAGTAGCTTCTTGCTGTTATAAAATCTAGAATAAAGGCTAGCCTAAATGTAAACAGATTTGATGTCATTAATAAATCAATTAAGGTACATTGAAATTATAGCAATTATAGCAAATGTTAAGACAGTGGAAGGTAATTCCTTTGGTTGCTTACCGCTGCCCATGACCGCGGTCTACGAATAAACAGTTTAAGAAAAACACAAAAGGCCCAAGCTTCCTGTAGGGAAATAATTAAATGCATTAGATTAAATACATTATCTAATGGAGGGAGCAGCTATATAAAATGCAGTGATTCAGCCAATGTTAAAATCACAATTGCATGCGCTAGCTTATGTTGTTGCTGCTCAGGCAATCGGTTCACAAACACTAAAATCAGGCTTGGTGCAAAGGAACGCCGCAGCCTTGTGCTCCTGTATTTATACCCTGTCCTGCTCCTCAGCGTCCTAGAGACATAGTGCTACAATAATACTCTGGTTTTGTTGTTGTATACATTACAATTATTTGTTCTCCGTCCCAGATCTGCAGGTGAAAATGGACTTTCTTTACAGCGACAAGCCCACCATGGTAGACCTGGAATGTCACAGCATTTGTGTTTACCCTACCTACAAGTGGTTCAGGAATGGAGAGGATGCAGGACCAGGAAGGTACTACAGGGGCACTGTTACCTCTGAAGACAGTTATGCATGTGCTGTTGAAGGACTTGAAGGTTTTCCCTCTCCTTCAGTGTGTAAGTCAACTCCACACGGACATGAAGCCAGATGTTATGGACCACTAGGGTTAAATATTACACGTACATTTAATGTTTAAACTGTTGGCATTTCATATACTAATGGAAGGTAACTTAACAGACGCTCCAAAGACCCCCTCAGTGACCGTGAGTCCCTCTGGTGAAGTAGAGGAGGGCAGTTCAGTGACTCTGAGCTGCAGCAGTGATGCTAACCCAGCAGCTAACTACACCTGGTTCAAGGAACATGACGACTCAGTGGCGGGATCAGGACCGACCTACACCCTCACTAAGATGACATCTGAGCATAAAGAACGTTATTACTGCCGAGCTGATAATGCAATCGGACGTCATAATTCCACCTGGTTGTCCGTTAATGTGACAGGTAATGGGTGCTTAAAAAATAATCCTCATTGTTCAAAGAGCACCACTTGAATAAAACCTCGCTAACAGCACCATATGGAAAAACACTGGGCATTGCAAATGCCAAGAGGCATTTGCATATTAATAAGAATCTTTGAGTTGTTTAATTGATATCGTTTAGGGGACAGAAACTACAATATTTCTTCAGAAAGTTACATTACTTCTGGTACTCCTTCTATATCCTTCTTACGGTCAATTCAAACTAATTCATAATTTTCCAAGTGTTAAATCTGATCAATATTTTCCAGTGAGACCCTCATCAACATCATCATCATCATCATCAGTGATAATGGGCGCAGCTGTAGGAACTGTTGCAGTCTTCCTGGCCACCGTAATCTTCCTCTGGTTGAGGTGAGATATTCTCTATAATTTGACATTCATTCACTTCTTGTTATTAACTCGTCTTCTCTTCACCAGAAAAAGGAGGGTCTCCAGAAAAGCATGTGACCAGGGAGGAAGGCCAGATACCGCAGAAGAGGTGAGAGACAGGGAGCCACTTTATCAACACAGTGGAAAAACCAAACCTCCACAAAACCGTGAAACTTCTAGTTGTTTATCAAGAGAGTTGAATTGAAGCAATGAGAGAGAAAGGAAGCTGCCCGATCCCTGTTCGGGGGGGCTGACGCAGTAAACTAGTGATGGGCTTTTCTTCATTTTGATGTATTTATTGAAAATACTCGTGTATGCAGTCGTAGATTTCCATGCATTCATCTTTACACACAAACAACAACAAAACAAGTTAACAAAGTTAACAAAAGTCCACAAAGGGTTTAACAATATATAGGTGATTAATCTCAAGACATAAAAAAAGGAAACCCAGAGGAGCTGTGGCTTAAGGGATAATGCCAGACAAGGCGTCCATTATCAGAGATGAATGGGCGACGCGGACCAGTCTCCAGCCTACCCAGTGGACTGTATAGACCAGTCTACCAGTCTACCCAGTGGACTGTATAGACCAGTCTCCAGCCTACCCAGTGGACTGTATAGACCAGTCTCCAGTCTACCCAGTGGACTGTATAGACCAATCTCCAGTCTACCCAGTGGACTGTATGGACCAGTCTCCAGCCTACCCAGTGGACTGTATAGACCAGTCTCCAGTCTA
>JAOPJL010000112.1:6630993-6653024 GCA_027123545.1 Trisopterus esmarkii
ACACACACACACACACACACACACACACACACACACACACACACACACACACACACACACACACACACACACAGGCATGGAGGAACTTGAAACTCCTCCTCCGTCACTGAACCTGCATGGCGTTGGCTCATGGGCACGGTGGCCAGCATGATGGCTTGTGGGTAATGACACAGAGCTAAGTAGTGCAAGGAGCCACGAGCCAGTTGGCTGAACGGTCCTGCTTGGCATCGGGCTGAGTGTGTGTCTAGGGGCGTCGAGCTAGCCCTGCCCGCTTGTAGCTACTGCTAACAGCACGGCGGTAACAGCACACCTACGACCACGCCGGCAGCCGCTAACCTAGCTGCGTTAGCATTGGCAAGCGCTAGGTGTGTTAGCCCTGCCAGGAACCAAGTGGGCCGTTAATTAACTGCGTGGACGTGAAGGCATTCGTCTTGGGTGACTCATCACTCCCACTTGTGATGTCACAAACGGCCGCTACTAGCGTTGACTGGTTAGCCGGCTAGCGTGGGGCCCAGCTGTCTAGCGGGCCGTGCCGCGGGCCACGTCTGACCTCTGAACCCCACCAGGGCAGGAGTCGTCATGGCGAAGCAGCCTGCTCGGTTACATAACAGCCAGCGCTCCGCTGACGGCCGTAACAGGGATTAACAGGTCGGAGGTCACCCAGGCGCCCCACCAGCCTGAGGGGTCGGGGTTGGGGGTTGGGGGTCGGGGTGGGGAGGATTCCTGCGTGTTAAAGCCTTCCCAGCCCCGCCCTCTCCCATCGCCATGGTAACGAGGCAGCCAATAGCGGCCATCAGAAGACTGCATCGCAAGCAGCATGTCAATGCAGGGAAAGGCTTACACGCTTGTTTATACAAGGAGGGGTGCACGCGTGTGTGTGCGCTTCTGAATACATTTGGTGTGTGTGTGTGTGTGTCCGTGTGTGTGTGTGCGTCTGTGTGTGTGTGTGTGTGTGTGTGTGTGGACACATGAAGGTAGGCATGTGAGTGAGAGTATATGGGTTGTTTGATTGGCCAACAGTAGCCAATAGTGCCAATGGACGGGATTACTACTATGGTGACTACTATGGACAAAGGTGGTATGTAGAAGGTCGTATGTGGAAGGTCGTATGTGGAAGGTTGAATGTGGAAGGTTGAATGTAAAAGCTGTATATAGAATGTTGAACTGTAAAGATGCCATAGTCAGCATTTACGCTCCATCTATATAAAGCATAAAGCTGGGCGGTGCAGGCAGAGCCCAAATATTTTTTGCCAAATACTTCATATGGAGGTGATGTTTGAGCAGGTCGAGGTATTGATTATTAGGTATTCAAATTGTCTAATCAATTAATTTTTTTTCTTTGCTTTTGACCAAAGCAGCAGGAAGATAAAGCTCTAGAGACCATCCAGCATAAATAAAGGGCATGAGAGTATAAAATATGTACAGAGTCCATGACGCCACCCATTGGCTCACACAAAACAATAATGAGGGTAAAGACTTGTCTTCTGCGGGGCGGAAATATTGTTTGCTGCCAGCAACAAAAACTGTTCATATTAGGCACATTGAGGGTGTGTGTGTGTGTGTGTGTGTGTGTGTGTGTGTGTGTGTGTGTGTGTGTGTGTGTGTGTTTACTTGATCACTGGGCCACTTTTTTCTTTTTCTCTTTGTTTACATTGCATCTTTGTTTACATTGCATTTCTGGAACTTAGCCACTTTATAATTCACAATTTACACATAACACTATTTTATAATTTATAACTTATAATTTATACCGTTTATACCGTCTATTTTGTTCGCCCTATCTGTTTGTCTTGTCTTCGCCTTACTTAGCATTTTGTTTAGCATTTTCCCTTAGCGTCTACTTTTGTTTGTATTAGTACTTTGAATTCTTATCGTGTTTTATTTATTTTTCTACTGCTGCTGGGCTAATGCAACAAACACATTTCTCCAACGAGGGATTAATAAAGTTATATCGTATCGTAGTTCAGTTAGACTAACGACAAGCCTGTCTCTACCGTGAGCCACCTAGAGGCTGTGAGAGGAACTACAAGCTGTTACCATGAAACCCTAGAGGCTGTGAGAGGAACTACAAGCTGTTACCATGAAACCCTAGAGGCTGTGAGAGGAACTACAAGCTGTTCTTTACCATGAAACCCTAGAGGCTGTGAGAGGAACTACAAGCTGTTACCATGAAACCCTAGAGGCCGTTAGAGGAACCACATGCTGGTCTTTAGAGGTGTATTATTATATCACCAGGTGTGAGTGTGGTTAACCGTTACAAGCCGTTTTGAAAATATGCCTGCTCACGCCCACAAGTGGGCGTGTCCACCTAGATGTGTGCTGGACAGATCTCCAGGTCTCCAGCCTACCCAGTGGACTGTATAGACCAGTCTCCAGTCTACCCAGTGGACTGTATAGACCAGTCTCCAGCCTACCCAGTGGACTGGATAGACCAGTCTCCAGCCTACAGTGGACTGTATAGACCAGTCTCCAGCCTACCCAGTGGACTGTAGCATCGTTGCTCATCTGTCCGTCACACATCTAGGTGGACCCGCCCACCTGTGATGTCAGAAGCTGCACATTTTCAGAACGGCTTGTAACGGCTAATGGTCTGTTCCAGTCAGATGCATGGACACCAGCCTTCCGAGTTGCAGGGGGGGAAATCTTTCAGCTTTCTTGCGTCGTTTCACGAAGGCATGCCCCCTTTTGGTCGTGCCCCCTCGGAATTCTGAGAGTATACCGAGTTCAGTGATGACGCGCTCAACAAAAATGGCTGTGCCCGTGAAGAGATTTATTTTCTTTGCATCACTTTGGTCGTTTTAATGTTGATTAGAAATTCTCTTACACACTTGATTACATTGCTACTTTATTCCGGTCACCAATAAATGGATGCAATGCATTGCATAAATTGATGCAATCCATAAATTGGTCTGGCTGTACGTGCAATACAATGTAAAGTTGTGTTGTTTGTTTTCGAGCTGGTTTCGAGCCCTTTTTTTTTCACACGTTAATTGGTATTCAAGTGGCGTTAAATATTCCCGTAGGCCAAGTCTGAGCTAAGTGATTCTAACCCGATTAAATCAATACGACAAGAATGGATCAAAGAGTGCTGGTTGTAGTCCCGTCTTCTGAGGATTGTAGTTTCACACTAGAGCCGCTAGAGGTCAGCAATAACCGCCGTCGTGCAAAGACGTTGGTTAGGAAAGTGGAAGTCAGATTAATTTTAAACAGTGCTGTCTTTTCCTACGTCCAAAAGCAAGCACCTTTTCATCTCTCCTTGACCCGATGACGTTTTCCACAAAGGTTAAAGGAAGCATACATTTTAGGAGATTTGACAATTCATAGAGGCCCCTAGTGTCCGAGGCATCTGGAACACAGTATTACACTCACATCTGTTGGTGTCATAGGTCCCCTTTAACATTTAACTCAACTCCTGGAGGGAACTTGGCAAGATTAGGGAACCATGTTAGAAAAATTATAACCCTTAAAAATTGCTTCACTCATTAATGCTAGAATCTATGAATATTCTCCAATCACACGCCACTTAGAAGCTTTTTAATCTTCCTATACAAACCCAGAGACTTCTTAGCTTATACACTTCGGACCTAATTGACTTCTGGCCATATACACTTCTGACCTTACAAATGCACAAAGGGTCAAGGGTTTTCTAAATGTATTCTTCACGTCCTGTTGCTGTGTGCGACAACGTCTCATCTCTGACCAATCACTCTGTGGCACAGGGACAACCAATTGAACAGCAGTATTCCGTCATCAACTTCCCTCGCTCAAAGACCCAGGAAATGCCTCACCGGTTGTCTGGCTCCGCTGTCCAATCAGATCAGCGAGAGCAGGTCCTTTACTCTGTGGTCCAGTTTGAAAGATCCAACACGCTCCCTGAGTAAGCACCTCTTGGTATTTCTAGAGAGAAAATATATCTATATATACCTACATCTTCAAGGTTTGGGACTTCAACCTCAATCTAAAAAAGGATGCAAGAATGTTTCTGATTATTAATTTTTCTCTTTTCAGGAACCACAACCAGACAGGGACAGGAGAAACCTCAGAGATGTACAGCACCGTCCAAAACGCCCCCAGAGTTTGAACCAAACAACCTTGCTGATCGAATCTAAATAATAGGGACCACAACAAAAGTTTACAATTTTAGCACCACTACTGAACGCAATGCAGTGTTTCCAACAGGAGTTTAGAGCCTCTGTCTACCAACACCCCATTTTAGGATTTAAGCAAAATGCATCATTCATGTCAGTGCAACGAATTAGCCTTATAAAGAATAGCTAACATATCTAACTATAGCAGTTCAAACAATCAGGTATTTGCAGTCAAATAGTGTCCAAGGCACAAACTATTAGACACGTACTGGTGACTTAGACCAACTGAAGCTTTATAAAGAACCGCAGGTAAATGTCGTTCAATATGCGCCAGCATTACCAAATGTGGCCACATGATGGGAGCACATTCAAGTACAGTCTTAAAGTAAACTTTAAATAACTTTGTATAGAAGGCAGCACAGTATTCATATATATAACACGTGTATAAAATATTCCCAACTAATTGCAGGTGGGGCTACACCAGGGTCTTTTTTCATCCGAGATATACTCTTTTGGAGAACTTTGTTCACGAAGGATGGGATAAAAAATAACCCTAACCCTAAATTATATTAAGGTTATTTGTGTTATTATTTTGCTATTTACTAACAGTTACGTGTTAAGAAAGTTTCCCATAAAACAATAGATGGATAGAACAATCGTTTTTCTTTCAGTAATTAAAATGTAATTGCTGTTGAAAATTCTTTGCTAGCACTTGAAAACGGTACCTTCATACTCCGCAGTAGAGAAAGTTGAACGACGGTCCATACATACCCCGCTGTAGAGAGTGTTTGACGACGGTCCCTACATTGTCCGCTGTAGAGAGTGTTTGACGACGGTCCCTACATATACCGCTGTAGAGAGTGTTTGACGACGGTCCCTACATATTCCGCTGTAGAGAGTGATTGACGACGGTCCCTACATATTCCGCTGTAAATAAGCGTCGCCGTTGGCTATTCAGTGCTAGGCACTAGCCTACTCTATGAACATCCATACTGTACCGACAGCCGTACATTGTTTATCTTTATTCTGACAAATGTACTTATTGTAAGTCGCTTTTGTAAAAAAAAAAAAAAGATAATGAATATATAGTGCTCACCCATGCTGGTGTCCCTGTTGGATTGAGTTTGTTGACTTCTGTTGGTAGTAGATTAGCTGACAGCCTGCCCTGTGCCGTAACCAATCGGAGGAGAGCCCTTCTAACCAATCAGAGGCAAGAAAGGCGGTACTTGCCCCTACCGTCCCGCCCCCTGGACCTCCCGCCTGCTGCTTCCCTCACCTGCTGCCACCAACTGCCTTCAGCCCTTCACTCTCTGCTGCCTGCCAGTGTATTTATAACATATAGGAAATGTTAATGATTTTCGATAATTCCATTGAAAAAGTGAAACTCATATTTTATAGATTCCATACACCCAAAGTGGAATATTTCCAGCCTTATTTGAATATTAAGTAAGACCGGTAAAAAAAAATGATTTTTAATACGGAAATGTCGGCCCTCTGAAAAGTATGTTATTGTATTTGCATCAGTGTTTGTTTGGGGCTCCTCCTGCAGCAATGCGGAGAGGCAGGGAGTCGTTCAGCCGGTGGCCCTGCTGAGGTGTTAGCGAAGCCCAGGTAGCTTCGATCGCGACCTTCATCTCTGCATTGTTGGGTCTCATCTCTCATCTTCCTCTTGACAATACCCCTTACGTTTTCTACGGGGTTCAGATCAGGCAAGTTTGCTGGCAAATCAAGCAGTAATCCTACGGTCATTAAACCAGGTATTGGTACTTTTGGCAGCATGGACAGATGCCAAGTCCTGATGGAAATTTAAATCAGCATCTCCTTTAACACTTTCTCACACAAACAATTTTAGCGATTTTCTGATAGTGGATTTCGGGGTTTCATGCACTGGAAGCCATAATCAATTAAATAACAAATCAAGGTTTTCCATTTCACTTAAGGCGCAACGAATCTATAATAATTTCATTATTGAAGTAAATTTATTACCTCAAATTTATTACGACGCACCTGTATACACTATACTTTAAACCAAAAAAAGGGACATCAGAACAGTTTACCCGTCATGTACAATAACCAAGGAATAACCCTTCCAGAATGGCCTTACACAAGAATGGTAGAGCAAAGGGAACTTGAGGCTAAAGGCTTTTATTGAGCACAAGATGTCACTGAATTATCAAATACCAGTACTTCACCTATTTCACAATCATAACTCAACGTGTTTTAGAGCTACAGGTCATCATTCACCCTCAAAATCACTCAACCATCTTTTTAAGAAATGTATTATTGTACAGTGTTTTTGGACAAATAAGCTTTATTCATAAAAAGTCGACATGTCATGACAGTTTTAGCAGTGGGGAAAGATGTAGGGCTAGCATCGGCAGGTGTTTAAAAAAAAAAGAAAGAAAAAAGATACAAAATAATTCTTCACAATTCACAAAGCAAAGATCGATCCCCTTCCCCAAAACCAGCCCCTGGGACGAGACCACTATAACATGAACATCAATAAAAAAAAAAAAAAGGAACAGAAGATAATTACATATTACTGGTCATCAACCGGAAGGATTGAGGAGTGGTGGAGACGGGGGGACAGTCTACGCAGAGAGGTCACTGCTGTTGAAGCGGTCTTGGTCGTACACCTCCGCCACCACCTTGCGACCGCCGAACCAGCGGTCGTTCAGGGCTTGGATGGCCTTGTTCATCTCCGACGCCATGGAGAACTCCACGAAGATCTTGACGATGATGTCCGCGTCCTCCTCCTCGCCCTGCTTCTCCTGGTAGATGATGACGCGGTTGACCGCTCCGAACTTGCCGCACTCCTCGGTCACCTCTCCCTCCAGGTCGTCGTCGATGTCCTCCGGTCCCACCATGTTGCGCAGAACCATGACTGTGGACTGGAGAACGCCACCACAGGCTGAGTACCGACTGGACGGGTGCATGCACAGCGTCTCCCAGGCTAAGGATTAACTGGGCGTTTTGTTAAGGCTGCACACAGGCAACCGACAGGGTCACGGTAAACAGACATTTTGTGTTCGGAGAACAAAGAAGTTTGAGGTCATAACATGACAAACGACATCGGAGAATGATCAATTTATAGGAGGCGTTTGAAATGGGTTAGGCTTCAAGTGATTTGCTTAACTGACCTGAGATGTTTGCATGGCCTTTACCACACCAGGTAGTTCGGCTAACCTGGTTAAACTGTTATGAACGCATTTAAACACTGGTGATGAATGGACCTCACCTCCGACTTGCGGAGCAGCTTCTGCATCACCATGTGTCGGGCACTGCTGCCCGAGATGCTCATATGCTCCTGGTCACTCAGCATCTCCTGACCCGTTCCTTCCTGCAGCATCTCCTCCTTCTCCTCCTTCTTCTCCTGCTGCTGCTGCTGCTGCTGGCCGGGGCCCCCAGCCATCACCTGGTTGGACAGCACGGGGGGCGAGGCCAGCACCGGGTTCACCAGGCCCACCTGGGGGAGCACTGGCATGGGCGGCCGCACCGGCGTCACACCTGGGCCAGGTGTTCACAACAGAGACATTACAGAGATGGAGGAGGTAGCGGGTGTGTGAGAGGGACGCAGACACGCATCAGGACGGGGCACCAGCCAGGTAGAAGCTCAGAGAAGAAATGGATCATTTTGACAAAGGTTAAGTTCACACTAGTGCACTCTGAGTTCCAGTTTGGTTCACAGGTGTGAACCAAACCACCCGGCCACCAGGAGAGACCAGTTTAGGGCAAGCCCTGAATGAGGATTTTGATAGCGGACTAAAAGCAATCCGGACGACTCATTACTCATCTCTTTTATAACAAGAAATACAAGTCAGAAGGGGTGTTTATCTTATCCATCATTGCACATTTAGTTTCTATATCTTCATTATATACATTATTAGGGATGCCAGAAACACTCCCATAAACTAATGGAATACACACGTGGCCGTTTAGGGCAGGGTACTTCCTAATTCACCCATTAGGTATAAGTATAGACAAAACAAAGTCTCCATAGAGACGAGCGTTGCTGCCCGACCGCCCCCTGGGCAGAGAGACTGCCACGCTGGAGGCCAGCCCGCCTAGTGTCAGGGGGCGGTAATAAGGATAGACTTCACTCTGAGGACTCCCTCTGTAGATGCACCCTCAAAACGATGCGCAAACCGACGGGCGCCGTCGTGTCCCTAGTGCGACAGTCCCTGGTCTCTACGCACCTGTGATGACCCCCGGCGCCTGGGCAGCCATGACCGCCTGAGGGATGCCCATCTGCTGGCCGAGGAGCTGGGGCGCGGCTAGCGCCCCCAGGACTGACGCCCCGGCTACAGCCTCCTTGAGAGAGGGGGGGGCCGGAGACATTAGGCAAGGGAAAAACACACAGAACACAGCACAAGGCAGCACAGTCAACGACCACCCACTGTAGCAAACGGCAAACACAGCCACACCTCTCCTCAGGCCGTGACGCTCACTAACGACACTCAAAGACACGGCAAGGCCCTGGGGATTATCTCCTTTAATGTAGCACGGCAGTGGCTAGTGGGTTAAATTCTGTGTGTGCCAAGATAAGCCCTTGGCTCACTCAGCCGGGAAGTGAGTGGGAGGAGCTTGACTTGTCATTACTTTATCAGGTGCGTTTTATCCGATCAAATGAGACTGAATCTTTTATTGAAGGTTGATTCAAGGTTTTGAAGAGGAAACTTGAGGAAGGAAAGGTCGGCCATTTTAGAAAGGCTGGGAATGGCTCTAAGGCGGAGCTGCGGCCGTCACCTGAATGTATTAGTGGGGAAACAGAATCAAACGGGTCTTCTACCAGTCGCCTATCAACAAAGGAATAGTCTCCATCAAAGTGTTAATAATGTAGTGGGGGGGGGGGGGACTGAGTAAAGATACATCACAGCTTCATGAAGCACCGTGTTACCGTTTCAAATGTATTTTTGAGAAGTTGAAGAGCTTATGTCTGGGCTAGATCTGGGTCATATTTACCTGGAAGGCCATTAAATCCCTTTGGAAGGGATTCATACTTGCCTGGGCCGTTATCTTGGCGGTGGCGGCCGCCGCGGCCACCGCTGCAGCCGGCGGTAGCCCACCAGGGGTGGTGGGGGTCAGCAGCGGCATGGGCGGGGTCACGGCCTTGCCCACCCGCAGGTACTGACCCCCCAGGTCAAACAGGTTCATGGAGGACACGGCGTCCAGGGAGGACTGAGGCTTCTCGTACTCTGCAGGGAGGGGGGGGGGTTAGGGGGAGGGAAGAGGCGTTTAGCAGCGGGGCTGGGGGGGGCGGCGCCACGCGACCACAGGGCCAGCACTTCCTCTCAGCTCACCGATGAAGCCAAAGCTCCGGTGGCGTCCCGTGGTGGGGTCGCGGGCCAGCGTGCACGACTTGATGCGTCCGAAGGCCTCAAACACACTCTTGATGTCCTCGTCCGAGAGGTCGGGGTGGACCGACGCAACGTAGATGCGGTTGAAGGCACGCGCCTCCTCTGCCAGCTGGTCAATGATGGGTTGCGCCTGACCGATGTTACTTGGCCGCCCCACCTACAGCACAGATCATACCAGCACAGGGCCACTGAATGGGGGGGGTCCAGAGAGCCAACCGAGATACGTTTTACCGCAAACTAGTACGTTCGGGTCACACCTGACGCAACCAGGGGGCGAGCGTGGACTCTAGGGACCCTAACGACGGGTCCGTAGGCTTAAACGACGCAGGGCTACACTGTTGCCATGGCTTCAGCTGGCCGTCAGCTGCATCTCCACTAGCCCTCCTGTCAACAGAGGGAGCGACAGAAGGGTCTCACCGGAATCCACTTCCTTCAGCATCCCTTCCTACCTACTGCTGTATGGCAACAGTCCTGTCACTCACTAACCACTCACAATCTGGCCTTTACTTGATTGGCATCCCGCCACCTAAATATAGAATGGAATTCATAGATATCACTACCAAATGCAAAACGGAAACAGCCCAAAAGTCCATTTAATTTGAAATGGACTTCTATTTAGATCACTCTTATACAACAAACAGGTTCATCCAGACAAACTGCCAAGTCTTTATTTAAATGCACCATGCATACCGCATTCCCTATGAAAATAATAAAAATAATTTTGTTGTCGACTTCCCCAAATAAAACGTGCCAAATTGGAAAAACCTCCGATAGATAGCAAATTTTTGCTTACACAAGTGCAAATCAGTCAACGCTTCATCCCACTTGTGTAAAAGCCAATTCCTTTAAAAAATAAAAAGCAATGCAATGAGACCGGAACAGAAACCTGAAAACCACCAACAGCGTCTTCACCAGACCTACAACCAAACCCTACATCCAACCCGAGGACTGGCCCGACGTCAGCCCACGTAGCCTCCCTGTCTGAGCAACCTCCAGCAGCTACCGCGAGACGAGCGCCTGTCGCTAACCCTGGAAGCTAACCCCACTGATCCACCAGCCGGGGCTCCCTAAGCGCGGGAGTATCTAGGTGTGACTGCATCTGTGCTGCAGGTGGGGCGGCCAAGCAACACCAAACAGGCGCAGCCCATCATCAGCACATCTTGGACACAGAGCCGAGGCGCGCACAGCGGGGATCCACCTCGCTGGACCGGCGCTAGAGCAGTGTGGTGACATCATGGAGGCAAAGAGACAGCACAGAGACACAGCATACACACACTCATACATACCTGAATACACACATGCGTGCGCACACACACACATGCGCACGCACACACACACACATACACACACACGCACGCAAGAAAGCAAATGAAAAGAGGAAAAAATGAAAGCAAGTTTTTAGATCATTTCACAAAAAACGTTGACTGGAGTTATTAATCATGATACAATCTGTGGGAGAAACAAAAAATAAATTAGGATATGAAAACACAAGAGGGACAAACTTGGGGAAAAGAGGATAAAATGTTTAGTGTCATTTCAATAGGTTGTGTGTGGCATGACGGATTAGCAGAAAAACAAGCACCTACAAAAAGGAAAACTATTTTTACACAGCGGTGTAGTTCCAAGTGCACTACAACTAAAATGTGCCAAAAACCAAAAAAGTGAAAAAATAGCAACGCAAAAATATAAAAATCCAAGACCTGGACGAAAGCTCCATAGGCCTCATTCACCCAGCAGCCATCTTAGTTGTAAACAGGCTGGCGGGGGGGGGGGGAACTGAATGTCCCATTCAGCCCCCCCCCTCCCAGCTAGAGCGTAAAGAACCAAGATGGCCGCTGGGGGTATGAGACCCATTGCAGGTAGTTTAAAAGCCACTTACCTTAATGTTACGTCCCCCCAGCATGACTGAGTTCATCTGCTCCAGAGCCAGCTGGGCAGCTTCAGGCACATCGTACTCCACAAAGGCAAAGCCCTGAGTTCACACAAACACCTCAGTAATTCACAACCCACCAGATCCGTCCCGCCACACGGAGCCACGCATCCATCACCGCTCCTCCCAAAGCCTTTTATTAGGCCGTGCTAAAGCTGTTGGCATCAAAGCCCGAATCCACATGAGTGTGACAACACCGGTGGGAGTCCGGCACCTTCCATTACTATTGTGAAATGAAGCAGCTACAACACACATCTGGTTAAGGAGCAGCTGTGGTTTAGGGCTATCTGGCAGACAAACACCCTCAACTGTAGATGACCTTGCCCCTAATAAGGTGGATAATAATATGGGATCCAGCTACCCCACAGGTCCTGGGCCAGAACACTGCAGGGGGCGGCGCTAAGCAGTTTCTATTTTGTTTGAGATCTTCTACTGAAAAATAAACAAATCTACGGAACTGGATGAACGTTCTCTGAATAATATTTAAATAAGTGTAGATCTACTGTGGCCAGGCTATACAGGGTGGGATCTGCCTGTGCAGACTTCGGGTTCTGAACCCAGATCCCTTCGGCTGGGAGTCAAACCTCTAGTCTTCCGGCCCGCAACTAGGTGCACAATAGCTTTCGCTTATGGAAATACACCTGAAAGTATAACATTTAAACCCAGACTGACCTTGTGCTTCATGGTGACCGAGTCCCATGACATGTCAATGCTCTTGATGGGTCCAAAGGGGGCGAAGGCCTGTCGGATGGTGTCTTCTCCCAGCTCATAGTATATGGAGCCCACGTAGACGCGGCACATGATGGCCAACGCACGCTGACGCTGGGCCGCCACCTGTCAGGCCACAAGAACACACCCGTCGTTTGGACACAGAACCACTTAGTACAAATTAACATGTAACCAAAAGTATAGTCAGCATAAGAGCTTAGAGTTAGACCGTCTGGGGGTTTATGTGTGTGCACAGAGTCTTGGTTTTAGCTCATTTAGCATGAAACGACAGTGTGGAAATCAGAAGCTTATGTCAGGCCCAGCGTGAATATAACTGAGTTAAATCATAAGTCATGAGATAAGTCGTGGAGTGTTTGTTTGTACAGGATCTATGTGCTAGCTCCAATATCAATAAATATCCTCAAGGTAGTGTTACCACACGGCCCTTCAGTGTAATGATATCTAAGTAGGGGTAGTAGGGAGAACAGTAGGGGAGGATAGTTGCTGATAGACCTCCACAGCCTTCACTCAATTTTGCTTCTGTAACTGACCTGTATTCCTGGGACTCAAGTGCAAGGTTTTATAATATGCATGGTAGAGTTTCAATCAAATCTGCACCATGTCCAGGTTTTAACATTACGTACCTGGTCGTAGGGCAAATATAGGGAAATGTACATGCTCTTGGGATAACGCTACGGGTTCGAGGTGACTTGAAAGACGTCTGGTCCAGCAGAGCTCTCATTTTGTAAAATAAAAAGGAACTGCCATCCCTCTTGGTCACTAAAGTAACTTGAGGTGATTCCGTTTTAAGGGAATGAATGTTTAGAGAGTTCTGGAAAGTGGAATTTGCATCACATTCCTCGAAATAAACTTCTGAATGAACTTAAGGAAAAGTGACTATTAGGTAGGGTAGGGCGAGATCCATTTTTAAAAAAACTTTTAAATCTCCCCAAAACATTGAGGTTTACCATTCAAAAGAAAAAACGTCAACTTATTTATCACATAATATGTTTCTAATATACCATGAGCAGCTCGCTAAAGCACATCCCAACAGTTGATGAATCATATTCTCTAGCCTCAATTACAGCTGGCACGATGGCAGATCAGTGTCAGTTAGAGAAATATCAGTTCTCTAATATATATTAGAAGTGTGAAAACATTTTAACACTTACGAATGCCTCACTTTGAGACGGTGTTGACATGGACAGTCCTAGTTTATACCCAACTTTATCAGAAAACCACCCAGCCCTATATGGTACTGTCCAAACATTAAATAAATAAGCAATTGAATGAGTAGATAATGAGTTAGAATACTAGAGTATCCCTAGCTTTCTAGTCAACGATGCATTCGTGGGTCAGGGGTAAACAAAGCAGTCGTATCCAGATGGGGCATCATAACAAGGGAAACAGTCCATGTCTAAGTTATAAAAATTGGGAATGAGCACAGAAGAAAATGTAATAGTCTATTGACCGATTGTAAAGGTGAGAGAGGATCTCCAAAGCCCATTGTCACGGCTGCCATCTGAAAGACAGTAAAGGTGGAAAAATGGCTCAAAGGTTAGGCATTGCTTTGCTTCAGGCAGTGGACAGTCTCTACACACATATGCAGATCTCCCCTTTACACAAATATCACCTCAAGTCCTTAAGGAACCCTTAACAAAATCACTACATTTTTTAAAAAAGATAGCCATCTGGAAATATTTGCAAAGAATTAACAGGTTTATAGTCCTTCTCTGTAATGATATGTCTATAGCTAGGCTATATGCATCACTGACCATTAGTTGGCCGTAGACTCCATCCTATTGATAACAGGTGATAAGTAGAAGCAGGAGAGACACGATTAATGTGTTACATTCAATAAATAGCTAGCATTGGCATTACCAACTTTTGAACGTCTTATCAATAGGTATAAGAACATTACATTCTCCATCTGGGAAAAGGGGCGGCATGGCATAGCCACATAGCCCAAATGGTTTTCCCTTAGCTTAGCAAGATGGAGTAGTAAGTTCATGCAATAATTAAGTTCCTAAAACTCATGAGTTACTCATGAAACAATTCATGAAAACATGATGATACATGTAGCTAACAAAATACCCAAACTTATCCAAATGCCGTGACCCCAAAAGGTCATGCCTGATAAGAGGATAAACAACAAGCTATATTTCAGTCAATACATAAGTTGAACGGTTTCATCTCTTTAGAAGAGGCAGTATCCTAAATATCCTCTCACCTGCAAGTTTGTGAGCTGTTGCTGTTGATGCGCTATTGTCTGCTTCACCAGGACGCTTTTAATGCTCTGTTCCATCGCATATTTCTTTGCCTGGGGGAACAGTCACGTTATAAGGTAAGGTAAGGTAAGCCAGGCAAAATGCTAAATAACACATTGACTGATCAAACTCCAGGAAATACGTGCTGCGTCGGCATACCCTCTGGAGCGCCTCTTGCTGCTCCGGTGTGAGCGGCGGGAGCCCGAGCTTCGCGCCCGTCCCCTGTCCATTCTCCATCTTCACGGCGACTCCTCCCTGGAAGCAGCGACACCAGTTTAACACCACTTCTTCACAAGTGTATGATCACGATATCTCTCAGTGCATCGGGATATGTCTACATACTGGGAGAGAGCGGTCGTGATATAATTTAAATGCACTTAATGATAAATAAAAAAATAAAAACATAAAATATGCACATCAGACCGTGTGCAGGTCACCGCAGCGCGGCCGCCCAGCGCCCACAGACCCGCGGGTCCGGAGGCTCCTCCACCCGCTAGTCGGGGAGGTCCACAACCCGCCACAGAAACAGGTAGCGGGCCGCAGATTAATGGTTAACAACGCAACACATCCTAAGAGAAGGAATATGTCTGCAGACTAAAAGCCCTCCCTGACGGAGACACACACACATACATACATAGAGCACTCAAGCAGCGTGTTTCCCTCTTTTGTTTGAATGACGAACGCGAGCTCCAGCATCATACGGCCATTAGTAACGTCGTACACAGATATGCAAACCAGGTAGAATTAGACAGATAGATTATGCTGGGCCAGGGCCGCCTCTTGGTATCCCATGCCTAATATCTGCAGAAGCAGATCATCGTATTTGACCACATTGTGCGGGATCGGGCCCGTCCGCCGCTGCTTTAGCCGCGCACCAGCTAGCTTAGCTTAGCTCACTGCAAGGCACCGCAAAATAACCATGTTTACCAAGAAAAAAAATACGACTCCTTTACAAATTACGAAGAACACGGTATGCACTACTAAAGTTGATGTTAACTTACCACTACTTATTTGGTAAAAACACGCAACAATTCAATAAGTAAGAAATTTACCGCAGTGTCAGTAATCGCCATGTAGCACGCCTTACTCCAAAGGCCCCCGCAAACGTCAACTACCGCGAGAAGTCCGCAGACGCAGTTGTCAACTCTCGCGAGAGGATGCAACCCGCTGCTCCCGCGTCTGTGCGGGTTGGTCCGTACCGCCAAACGCTGAACTGAATCCACCTCGTCTACTTATTGAAACCATCATTCCGGTTTATGTTGATCGGAATTGTATTTCCAAGTGCATATATTCGGGCTCACCCAGATGATTTGAACAGAGAAATCTATTTGTTAATGACAAATTAATGAATGAATAAACACATCGGTTTACATAACCTAATTTCTTCTGATGTTGTGTGGCGTATTTAATCTTTTTGATATATTAGTTCAGATTAAGCTTTATTGTCCTGTTTTATGCTTTATACATATTTGTACATGTTAACAGACAGTAATAACAAATAGAAATCATGTTACATGATCACGTCACATAGTTTTATTAGAATTTCTGTAGTTGCCATAGCTACAATATTGAAAATATCACATCCAAAGCCAAGTTTCATTCAATAGATTCACAGGAACAGGAAGTTATTAAAACAGAAAATATGACGGATATGGATGGTTGTTTTGTTTTTGCAGTCTAAACATTCATATGTTGGACCAGGACTCTGGCCGCTCATAACAAAGGCAATACTGAAGATGCAAAGTTCCCAAAGTTTCAAAGTTGTCAGGCTTTATTAACATGCTGCTGATCAGAGAAACACAAGAGCAAAAAGCAGAGCAGCTTGAGAGTAAAACCTCTTTGAAATCCATAAATAAATATGTACAACACGCGCAGGTGACGTCGTGGCTCCTCTCTGCTCGGCAGAACCAGAGCGATCGGCCCTGGAGCTGAACACCATGTTCTGTACACGAGGGCTGGTGGGACCGCAGAGCTCCAGGGACGACCGTTCTACAACAGGACATAGTCTAGAACTGAAGGGCTAGAGATGAGTTGGACTAATGTACATGTACCCCGACCCCAGTCTGCCAAGGAAAACACATACCATAATAGTAATCAGTTATAGTATGTCCAGCTGTATCGATACATTCACCGGAAGCTTCTAGCAGACACAGGAAAAATATCTCTCTTTCACCAGTTTGGGTTACATTAGTATTGCTTTTAAACCCACACCTTTTCACAATAATTGGATAATTAGAATGATAATGATTGGATAATTACAAATTTGACCTCTGAACCCCATCTAAACAGAAGCTTAGACATGTCTACATGCTACAGAAACAGCTCCTGTTCATACAGACAAATCAAAACATGTTCACTTTGGGCCAAAACAAATCTAAATAAGACGCCATCATTTAAAAATGTTAACATTTAAGAGAAACAATCATGTAGTAATATTTAATATCAAACAAAATCAAAACAATTATGTAAATCCTTGGTCGCGTGACTTTGAAACGCATGTTCACATTCTGTACCACTCCCCTTCGCCCACACATACAGAAGTACACTTTCTTCACACACATTATGATCTGCATGTTAGTGTTGACTGATATAGTTATGAGTAAAAACAACAACCCATAGCCAGTTATTTATTCCAATGTACAGTAGCAACAGACGGCAATGGCACTTGCTTGACTAGGTATCGCACCAACGCCCACCCTCACATTCACAAAGACCGCCTTCGTACATTTATAGCACAGCAGTCTGAAAAACCACCACTACCATTTGCTTCCACAAATTCCAAGTCTCCAGGTTTTGCGCGAAGCAACTCAATCGCAAAAGTTCAGTCGCAGGGTGGCGGCCGTCTTAGGCACTTCACAAGTCTTTGGCTTTCAGGAAAACCTTCCGGGTGAGAGCCCTTAAGAGCATTGCAGGCTCTAAAGGCTAGCACTGCAGGCTAGCACTATAAGCTAGCATTTCAGGCTTGCACTACAGGATGGCATTACATGCGAGCACTGGACTGCAGACTATCACTAAAGGCTAGGAATGCTGGCTAGCACTACAGGCTAGCAGTAGACTGCAGGCTAGCATTATAGGCTAGCACTAGACTGCAGACTAGCACTAGAGGCTAGAATGCTGGCTAGCATTAGATCGCTAGCATTACAACACTAGCACAACAGACTAGCACAACTGGCTAGCACTGCAGACTAGCCCTGCAGGCCAGCACCACAGACATCCTCCGATGGGAATTCATGCATGGAGTCATGTGCACAATGTGTGCTAGGAAAGGTTAGCCGTCAGCCCATTGAAGCGATGCCAGGACGGGCTTGACCTTGAGGTTCACAGTTCAGCTGACACTTCAGAATGAAGTCATGGAATGAGAGGGCCAAGATCGACGAAAGCAGCCTTAACACATTATCAAAACTCTTACAAAGAATTTGTGCGAATTCATGTCTAATGGATATTTCCGATTTTTGTTAGGGTTGTACATGTTTATCGCTAGTGTTGATTCCTGCTGAAATACAGGAGGGGTGTAAAACCATCTAGAGGCTAGAGCCCTCGTAGACAGGGGGCCAGAGTCTCATCTACTGTGTTGAGGAGTAGCTGGTCATAGCTTCAATTATGTACTTTAATGATGTTCTTGGATTTGAGGCGCCTAGGGGTCCTCTCTAAGGCCGGGCCCTCGCTTTCTCTCTCACCCGTCTCCCTGTCCCTGTTGCTCTCTCTCTCTCTCTCTGTCTGTGGGTCTGCCTCTCCCTCCCTCCCTCTGGGGCTCACTCCCTTTGTGATCCTGGCAGTCGGGTCCCTCTGGCGTCCAGTGGTCCTTGCCCTGGCTGGGCCCCGCTCTCTGGGGGCCCGCTGCCACCAGGCCCCCCTCCCCCAGGCTCCTCACTGGACCCCCCCGGGGGCCTGGGTCCGCAGGTGTTTACTGATGGCGTCCTCCAAGAACAGCGTCAGCTTCTCACAGTCCTCCTGCACGGAGCACGTTCCTCATTAGTGACATGAAGAGGACTTCCAGAAGCACACCTCTGGATGTCATTACTCCACAACAACAAACCCAACACCCTATTGTTTTTATGTAATGACATAAACAATAAAAAAAAATACACACTGTTAATGCAACTATTTGCATATTTAAAATGTTGATGGGTGATTTATTTTGGTAATTTAGTCGCTTTTATCTAAAGCAACTTTCAGTGATTCTTTTTAGATCTATAAACTTACAATTCATTTCGTAGATTTTTTCCAAAGCAATTGTAATATTCTTAGTAGTGATAAACCAGAATCCATCAAGGATGGATCACAGTAAGTGGTTTGTTCTGAGAGGGACCCACCTCATTTATGAAGGCGTAGTGAACGAGTTCGTTGGCGAGGTCTTTGGAGCTGTCCGCTGAAGGGACCAAACGCAGCGTGAGTCACAGTGAACCCAGCCATAACCAGCAGACGTACGCGGATTTAAAGGGCTTCTATTTTAAAATCATTCCAGTTGTGACATGACAAGCGGGACTATCTCCAAACATGCATGATGGATAGATGGTCTCCATCCTCCGCCTGCTGGTCCAGCCCACCAGGGAGGAGACTAGGGAACGAATCTAGCGTCATGAATACGGGCGGACACTCCCACTTATGATGTCACCGGAGGATCGACTTTCCCACCTGGTGGTAGGAGGGCAGAGCCGTGAGGGGTGGGAGCGATGGGGACTCACCTGGAAGGATGTCGCAGCTGAGCTGTCGATGGAGCTTGTCATCCATCTTCAGAAACAGGGAAAGCTGGGGAGGAGAACAGCCAGGCTTGTTTAAATCCATACGTTCGATCAAGTGATCATATGGTTGGTATTCACACGTCTTCCAAACAGAGTTCAGGCATTACGCTGAAAGGGAAAGGATACCTGCACTAGTTTGTGACTCACATGAGTTTTGGTCCCTTCTTCATTTGATTCCAAATTACAGTGCATCTGAATGACCTGCAAACAAACACAAGAGTTAAGTGGGACACACAGACAGTAGGATAGATAGAGACAGACAGACAGATTGATTTGTTGTACCAACCTTTCGGGTCTCGGTCTCCTGTGGTTCTGGGGTGGGCGTCTTGACCGCCTCCACCTGCTCCTGGGACAGAGACAGGGCTCGCGGGACAGGGTAGGGCCGCGACGACGCAAAGTTCATCAGCGGGTAGATCCCATTCCTGACGGAGGGAGAAATCTAATTAACCACTTCAACAAACAACATTGGGTCCAGGACCTCGCTACAATGCTAAGCTACAACACCAATGCAAAAATGCTGTGCCATGATATGCTACATTGTTATGCAACAATGTTAAGCTACAGCACTAGGCTAAAACACTATGCTACGCTACAACACCATGCTAAAATGTTACCCTACAATGCTATTCTACAACTGTATGCTACTATCCCATGGTATGAGGCTAATCAACAATGGTACTACCAATGTACTACCAACAATGGCTACCCTAAAGCGCTATGCTAAAATGCGATGCAACAACAACAGTATGTTCAAATGCACTGCTAAAACACTTTGCTACCATGATATGCTACATAATCATAAGCTATGATTCTATGCTATTTTCTCTATGAACAACATTGTACTTACTTCACATCCTCCAGAAACTTGTCGAGCTCCAGAGGAGACACGTGTGAATATCTACATGTGAGCAAGAGGAGGTGGAAGATCAAACACGGCTTCACATGTCACACACAGTCTCTGCTGTAAAGCCCATGAACAAGACCCATCAGAGCTGGTTATGTGGACTGTTATAGGGATCATTAGGTTCTAGAATCAAACAACAATAGATAATACTTTATACGATGAGTTTCGATGAGATGTAGAAAGGTAGAAGAAGAAGAAAATCGAATTTGTTTTACTTGAGTTGAACTCCCGGTCGGTCTTGGTGAGATATCTCGGCCATCACGGCGTTGGGGTCAAACGACTTGGTCTTCTCCTCCACACAGTTCTCTGGAAGAAGATCTAGAGAGAGAGACAGAATGATAAAGAGACATCCTGCTGGGAGCGTCCCCCAGCAGGATGTGGGACCGCTACACCCTGCTAGGAGGAGTCTCCTACGACCGCTACACCCCTGCTAGGAGTGTCTCCTACGACCCCTAGGAGGCTCCTAGCTAGGAGGAGTGTCTCCTACGACCCCTAGGAGGCTCCTAGCTAGGAGGCTCCTAGCTAGGAGGACTGGGACTCACATTGGTTGCTGATGAGGCAGTGGGCGGCCAGCAGCTTGAGGGAGTGGACCTCAAACAGCACGCGGTGGAAGAGGAGGTCGTGGGCCGTGGGCCGCAGCTTCGCCTCCTGTCGCACGCACGACTGGGTGAACTCCTGCAGGGGTTTAGGACGGGGTCAAAGGTCAAACTGGGTCAAATCAATCAGAAACGGATGAGTGAGGATGATCTTAACCCAGAGGCAAGTGGCAGGAGGGACCAACTACAACTAGGGTGAGCAGAAGATGTGAACCAACGCCAGGACTTCAGTAGAGCATCAAGGACAGATGGGCTGGACCACCTGGTCTCTCCGCTCGCCGTCAGGGGGTCAGGGTTGGGGGTACCTACCCTCATGAGGGGGTCTTCCAGGGAGGTTCCAGCGCTGCTGATGGCCTCCTTGGACACCACGGCGTCCCCGTTGGCCTGGATCTCCAGAACCGCCATCTGGTGGAGCCATGGAGGAACGTTAGAGGACAACAGGAAACAGTGGATGGAATACAGCTCTCTGATTGGCCTCTCTGTTCAGCTCTCTGATTGGCCAAGTGGGCGAGATATTTATGTACTGTGATGGTCGCATTTCACTCTTGAGGACACACACCTCAGGCAAGCACACTGAGGACACACACCTCAGGCAAGCACACTGAGGACACGCACACACACACACACCTAAACAGATTCCTAGATTATTCCTGTGGGATATTGTTTCTGTTAGGATTGCTGTGCTCAATAAAAAAAGTTATGTGAATTAATAATAAAATAAATGCAACTACAGATTGCAAACACACAGAAACACAATTACACACAAAATGATATACTTGCAAGGGCAAACACACTGTATTAAAATAATGTGTTTCTACCAAGTCAACCTCGTCTCAGAAATGCTGGTCTCACCTCCAGAGCACAGATCCCGAAGGAGAAGATGTCGATGGCGAAGTCATCCTCACTCGCTGGAGTCAGGAGAGGAAGCGAAGGATGATGAAGAAGAAGGGAAGGATGAGGAAGAGGAAATGGACCAATTATACACGAGATACAGAGAACTCATCAGGGCGGACCCTAATAAAGTAAAAGTCTGAAAGTAGACCCTTTGGACGGCGATCAGCGTAAACACAGTGAACTCCCCCACCTTAATAAAGCAATGCAGTTAAAACTGACATTATTATGGTTCTACTTACTGCCGTACTCCGGGGGGAAGAAGTGGTGGTTCCTCTGCTCATCGCGGTGCGGCCGGCCCTTCCCCTGGGCGTCTGGGAACACTGGGAGGACAGAGACACACAGCTGAGATAACAGGAAACACTCATCCTCCCCGCAAACCAAACCTCCACAATAAACTAAAAAAAAGGACTCATTGTATACGTATATTTTACATTATGTACTTTACACAGTGTTGTGTGTGTGTGTATATATATATATATATATATATATATATATATATCTTATTCTAATTTTCTCTATTTTGTAGTTATTTTTCTATCCTGAGC
>JAOPJL010000112.1:6661447-6672958 GCA_027123545.1 Trisopterus esmarkii
GTGTGTGTGTGTGTGTGTGTGTGTGTGTGTGTGTGTGTGTGTGTGTGTGTGTGTGTGTGTGTGTGTGTGTGGCATTGCATACATTGCATGTGTTTTCTCGCATTTGTGTAAGTGTATGTGATGTGTGTGTGTATCTCTGTAAGCCTATGAGTGTATGAGTTGTGTGTGTGTATGTGAGGACTTATTCAGAGCTTTGCCCCAGATTTCCCCACTCATGTGCATGATTGAGTGTCTGCATGCGTGTGTGAGCGGGTGCATGTGTGTGAGTGTTTGTGTGTGTGTGTATGTGTGTGTGTTGAGCATGGGTCTGCCCTGAACTCATACAGTACTCGTTCTCTGACTTCGTCTCCCCTGACAGTAAAGCTCTCCCCTGATGAGTCAGACTTAATTAAAACCCAGGCTGAATTAAAACGGTCCTGCAGCGAGCGTATGAGACGTCCGCTCCACAGCCAGTAGGTAAATGGACGGCATTCATACATATTTCCACCCCTGTGGTCACTGAAGTCCCTCACAACTCATCTCTCCCATGACTCTGTGTACACACAGTCACCCGTTTCAACACACATGCGTCCATTTAAACACAAATTCATCCATTCATACACCCCCTGACCCATTGATAGACAATTCCCCCATTTAAACAAACATTTAAACAAACATTCAGCCTTTCACAAACACAAACCCACCAAATTAAAAACACAATTTCATACATACACAAATCCACCGATGGACCCATTCATCGTGACATTCATACAAATAGACACTCATTGATGCAGCAACGACATTGTTGGTCAAACAAGCCAACAACAATTCTCAAATGCAGTTGATGGCGTTAGGTGTTGCCTTGCCCAAGGGCACTCCAGCACCAAGGCCAGGAGTGTGGGAGGAAAACAGTGACATTCTCTGACCTGCTCCACCCCCTCCTGACCTCCTTGTGTACCCAGCAACAGATAGGAGCCCATGGGCGGGAACCTGTGACCTTCAGAGTGTATCAGGGAGGAACACGGGCTAGTGGACGGGACCATCTGCTATCCATTGCTTTGATCTAGCGCTGTCCTAACCTGTGGCCACTCAAACCGTGGGCCTCACACATTCAAACGCTGACGGTGGGTCGACCACACAAGGCTGGCACCAGCTCATCATGAGCAGTTAGGGAAAAGTGTTTTGCTCAAGGGCACCTTGAAATCGAGGAAGCAGAGATCAAAGCAGGAACCTTTTGGTTGCCAGACAAACGGCTCTACCTCCCAAACCAGTTGAACAACTGTTGAGCTGAGGAACTGTAGGAACCTTATTATCCTGTCCTGCTGAGGAGAACCATGGAGTACGGCTGAGCCAAAGTGTTGAACCTGATATTGGGTCCTGTGGTGAAATTAACCTGCTTGTACCAAGGGTAGCACGACTTTGACCATGGGAGAAGATGGTCAGCACCAGCTGTAGACAGCAGAGAACTGAAGGCTCCTTTGTTCAGGAATCAAACAAGACTTTAGTTTTTGTTTCCTCTGAGAGATAAGGGCTAAGTCATAGTGTAACAGAGTTTGTCCACCGCCTGACATGAAGGACATTCAATCTGAATGTCAAGCCAACATCCTACCTTGTTTGACCTGCTGGGAGTTTGCACCCAGTGGACTCATTACACAAAATGATGGTGTACCAGTGGCATCCCGTATACGTTATCTGCTCTTCCTTCTAGCCCTCCAAACTTTATCTGGTATAATTTATCTCCCCCACAACGATACCACCCTTCTCCTTCAATAATCACCTCAGGCTCTATCAAAGGATGGCTTTTTTACCCTAAAGAACACATTCTTTCACCTTTATCTAATCATTCTGGAAATGATTAGTTCAACATGGTTATGTAGCCATGGACGTACAACATGGAGAAGTCTGAGGATTGAAGGGGGAGAGTTATGATATATGAGGGGTCAGAGGTGAAGCTCATTGATAATTAACAGATGAGAAAACATTGTTTAATTCATGAGGGATCCTCTTCAATAATCAAACCTCAACACCCTCCAGAAAAACCTGACCACCCATGAGAAATTCCTGCAATAGACCATTAAGCGATATTCCTCACTTGGGGATAATTAACGTTAGCTGGGTCAGCGGCCAAGTCCAAGCTAACAATAATGCTAGTCCTGTTGTGCAGAGGGCATTAGACAAAGCAAAACAACCCAGTGATCAAAAAGAGAAACACATTTTGTGTCCGTTCCAATGCCAAGGATTGAGGAGGTCCAAGTTAACTGTAGCTCTGAGAACATTACATCTTCAAGAACGCTCCATTAACAAACTGCCATTCTCGGAAATAATGTTGATGCTCAATTCAACCAAACGTCCAAGAGAAATAGCACCCAAAACATTTCTCGATAAAAACCGACTGCCCCTCTCTGAGGATGTCGATAGCAAATTCATCCAGGGCAGGAAAAGTATTGATGATAACACTAGTTTCCTGTAAACAAAGCCACAGTCCTAAGCTACAGTAACCAATGCCCAGAGACTAATTTCCTGTTAGGTAACAGTGTGTGTGCGTAGCTTCACAAAGAAAACTCAAGGTCAAGATAAGAGGAGCCTTGTCTTGTTTCTGCACTGTCAAATATTTTCAAGTAAACCAGGAGAAAAGGAGCAGGACGAAACGCAGGAGGGAGGAGATTGTACACGGGTCAAAGGTGATCGGTCCATCGGTTAATGCACAGTACGGATGGTGAGTGCTTTGGAGGAGTACATGCATGCACAGATTAGAAACAACCTCACCCCCATTACAAGTATCCATTATTCACATGGCCCAGAGTGTATGAATAAAACATGCTTTAACGGAGGTCGATATATTAGAACTACAACCAGACCTTCCTCTGCTGGGGAACTGCACCCAACATCCGTTTCAGGCAAACCCCGCCTCCCACCCCCCCACACCGCCCTGGTCCTCCACCAATCAGAGGACCTGTGACACGGGCGCCAGAGGGCACCGCAGGTCGAGTGAGGCCGCTATTTTAATTATCACCTCTGTGGGGATTTAACAGGATGGTGTAAAACCAGGACCCTGCCCTACGGCACCACCACCGGACCAACGAGGGGGAAGAAAGCAGCACACACCTCCGCCACAGAGCACTTCTGGCTTGGCTCGGTCGCTGGCTGGCACGGCCCAGCTCTGTGAGAGTTTTCCATCAGAGCGGCCAGTGTCTCCGCTCCACTGGATTACCCAATCTGGGGTTTGTAAATCCACACAGTCTAATTGTTTGGTTGCCACCGAAAAAAGCCAGACGGCGCAGCCGCCCCTGGCCCCAGCAGAGGGGGTCACTCCCGGGCGGGCAGGGTGAGAACCATACAAGCACTGGGCAACCGCCGCCATGGAGTGAAGACATGGAGAGCGGTGGACATGGGGCCACGTAGCCAGTGGGGGGACGCCGTCTGGAGGCTGCTCACGTACAAAGAGCCCGCCGTGGTTCTTCATACCACCCAGCGCTGGGAGGACACCAACACGCCACACCGTGAGCCCAGCCCGTGTCGGTGTCGGGGTGTGTGGGGGGGGGTGGTGGGTGATTCACATGGACTGTGTGGGACAGACTAGAGTGTGGGGTAGGGTGGATCCTTAAGTGAGAGGCATGGTAGATAAAATACTGCAACAAAAAAAAAGAAAGAGGGGAGAATAGTTCTGGGGAAGAGAGAGTGCCGTGGGAATGCTGCTAATATAAATGATATGCTTGCCTGGCAGAGCCACTGCTTGACTACATAGGCTGTAATTAGGGAGTTGGTAGGGTGGCTGTTTCTTGGCCCCGATTGGTGGAACAGAGGCAGACAGAAGGAGTAACCAGGAAGTATGTCGACATAGAAGATTCACGATGATGTTTACTAGAATGGTATCTATGGCAACCGCATCTTCTTCTGCACCGGGCTGACAGACCAGCCCTGGGCCCAGAGCACCGCCCCGGCTGAGGCCCGAGGCCGTTATCACTAAGGATTAGTGTTTCAGTATAGGATCTTAATCCCTTCCTGTTTCTCATTTATGACACCGTTACACGTCTCCCCATACTGGCACCTTTGACCCTGACTCCCTCTGAGAGGAGGATACCACTGTGCTCCTCCCTCCCTCCCTCCCTCCCCAGGGAGAGTGGGGGAGACCCGTAACGTGGGGCTCTGGAGCACTTTGTTGACATAGTGTTGACATAGTAAGTGTTGACATAGTAATATGATATAATATAATAATATGATATAATGGGTATGACGTCGCGCTGACTGACCGAGCAACTGTATATTGTTTCCCCGGTAACTTGACACTGTGTATGTGTGACTGTAGTCTCGCTCTGAGCGTGATGAGGAGGGCAGTATTATCAATCCCCATAGACTGTTCCACAGATGGGTTTGATGGTCTAGCAGCAGGTCAATGGGTTACGTTAATCTAGATATATCAGGTAGATATATTTACTGACCTAGACGGATCAAGAAAACGCTACATTTGATAACATGTAGTCTAAACAGCAGCGCTGTAATACTGCCGTGGATTGACGCTCACGGACACTGGCAGAATGGATTCCATTCAGAACAAAACAGCTGAACTACATCATAACACGCTGGCCTCGATTTGACTCTAGTGTGTAGTGCTAACCGCTGATGCTTATTCTTCATTACTGAAATAGATACACGAGGTGGATGTTAGCATGTAGCACGCTAGTGTAACATGTGAGTTAGCATAGCATGTTCCTCTTACACATAGAGCATTAATCAGCTACTGTGGTGTGGACGGCCTGTTCTCCTGACCAACGGCAATTATTTGTGATGCGAGAAAGAGAAACCATCGAAGCATTGACTGAAACACAGCATGAGAACAGTGGTTCTCAACTCTTTTTTGGCCTGTGACCCAATTCTGAGGTCTGACATGTTTTCTTCTTTGTGCATCCCCTACCAAAATACCCAAACAACATCTGTAATATTAACCTGAGTGAGCAAATGCACATCGCATCACACCTAGTGATTAGCAGTAGTCTGCTGTGGCTATGAATCACTAAGCAGTCTGTACCTATAGGACCTATACGAGACATTTTAAACCTTAAAACCTTTTTATCACTTATCTATATTTAGCTTATATAAGTCTAAGTGACCCCAGTGATATCAGGTGACCCCAGGCGGGCGCCTGGCCCCCCGGTTGGGATCCACTGTCTTGGAGTGAGAGTGCGTTTCACAGCAGCTCCATGTATTATAGATCATAACTCTATTATCTCTGAACCGTACACTCCCCCGGGACGCCCAGGAGAGTGGACGCTTCCGCTGCTGGGGTCAGCGCCGCTCCAGACAGGCTGGTCATCGCTCTTCATTCAGGATAATGGATCTGAGTGCTCATCACTGTTGATTGCTATGTGCTAACAGATATCAGCCTTGATGTATGCTAGTGGCTGCTAGCTGCTATAAGCGCTAGTTGCTGTTAGCTGCCTTGTTTGCAAGAATAGATTTAATCTTCCAGTGCTTGTAGCTGTGCATGCTAGAGGCTACTGGCGCCTATGTGTGCTAGTTGCTGTTAGCTGCGATGTGTGCTAGTTTACATTAATTGCTATGGGGCGTGAATACACAAACCAACAGCATCACATCTTGTGCAGCTTGCACAAGTTCTAACCCCAGGTTGGCTTAGTGGTCAACTCGGAAATAACCTGAAATAAATAAATGAAAAAATTAATAGGAACTATGGAACATACTTTCTATGAAGAGTGAAAGGAATTATAGTAAAACAAAATTCCCCATACCGCACATAACCATTGAAGCCTGTAACTTCTATTGTTTGCTTGTTTCTCCCTTGCAGTACTTGGCCGGTTGCACAGCAGCTTTTAAAGATGCAGATAGTGTAAAAGGGAACGGCCATCTGCCAAAGTGCAACGGATTGAGTGAAACCTTGAACGGTAAACATTCTCAATCCACTCAGACTTTTTTCTAACTTGCTAAATCAAGGAGCAAGAATGTCTCTTTCAGCCCCACGGCTTTGTTCACTATACTGAGCAACACATTCTTGGACAAAGTGTAAACCTAGTAACATTCAGAGGCTTGACAAAAGGTTTACACTGTTAACATTTCAGAATGTTTCTCCTGTTCCGTTTTAGAATGTTTTAGGGTTGACGCAACGCAGCAATAACGAGGGCCAGCCAGGAGTGCTTGAGCCAGGAGTGCTCCAACACTTGGACGTTATTAACTCTGACCTACTTGTCATGTTCTTGTTTGCAACAACAAACTTTTTAATGGAGTCACCTCAGACCTCTTGGGACACGTCAGTGCTTTGATTTGAACCCCAGTAAGCAATAAAAAAACGTCATTAGAGGCAGACAACACAACCAGACACCGTAGTTGTGCCTTGGCTGCTAAGGCAGTTGAGCTGAGATCAATTGGTAGGATAACCTTTATTTTAATATCACTTGGATTTTATTACATTACTGTACTACATATAACCTGCCACCGATGTGCCGAGAACCACATGCCTTTATTAAATATTAACTTTCAACTGGATGTAAACAAATGGCCTGCGTGGGTTATCAGAGGGGAGAGCATGGCACAGACAAACAGAGCCGGCTGCCAGCTGCAGCCGACAAGAGACAGGGCCGAGACCGGGCCTGGGCCATACGGCTGAAAGACATATCACAATATAACGTGATCATATTGAACGATATCGATAACTCATGATAATTATAGTGACCTAAAAAGACTACGAATTCCCATGCTGGATTTAAACACTGTTTCTGTTTAACACTGTGACCATATGACCTGCCACTGTCATTCATTGATAAATACTCCAATGTCGATACAACAATGAAAAACACTCAAATGTTGTAAATAAGTATACATTATAAATAACAAACCAAGCTTCTAGATTTGGTGTTCCAGTCTCTTATCGATATGTTGAACATGTTTTATATTGTCATTGATTAAAAGTCTATCACGGTACGATAATTTATTGTTTTATTGCCTACGCCTAGAAGAGATGCTACGTGTTCTGAATGATGCTAAGCTAACATGAGCCTCGATGCTATCGCTTAAAAGATTAATGAGATCGCCATCTTTCTATAAACCATTCCAATGACACAAGAAGTAAATACAAATGAATGTCTTAAGCAGGTTATAGTTATATCGTATAGGCATTCATTTCTTGAAGGCAAAAATAGAATTCATTCTTGGTTTGTTGAAACATAAAGGGGATGATTCTGGGAATTGTAGCTGCTATAAATACAATGTCACATGATCTATCAGGATATATGACTTAAACATAGTATATGATCTATACCACATACCAAAGGGTCAACAGGTTGAGAGTGTTGAGCTGTATGGTGGTGAGCTGTGTCACTGCCCGTCAGCTTCCCATGCGAGAGCCACTGGCGGCTGGGGAGGAGAACCTCATTCATAGCAACCGTGTGTGGATGGCTCGAGCCGGCGCAAAACTCATATCCAGCCGTCCCGGATTGCTCGCGGTTCATACGGCGGTATGACAATGTGTCGCCCACCTCTGACACGTTGACGCTCGCCATGGAGCGCTCAGAGTGGCTGTGCGTGGACTGGAAACGTCCCCCAGCCCTCTGACCTCCTACAAGTCATACAGCCGTAACCTTTCACACAGCCCAGCAAGACGAAGCCACAACACCAAACCATGACAGCAGTGTTTCCCGAAGGCCTGTATGCACGGAGCTGTACCTCGGGGCTATGTTATTAGTCGGTCTGTTGTTGGTCCAAATCAACCCGGGGTCTAGAAACCAGACCCAGACGAACCGTACCAACACGCTGGGCTGGTCCTTTGAGCTTCATCACACAGACACACACAAAAAACAGGTCTTGTGGTTTCATGTCAACACAGGGAAAATACTGAGCTGAGCAGGTCTTAACACCTGGGTAATGGATATAACAAGACCCCTGCAGAGTGAGCGTGGTGAAGTATTGAACGGGCATGCTCATAAGAACGTAGAAGCCACCATGTTAGGTTTGTAGAAGCAATGAAAAACATTAGCAAACCGTATTGCTGTAACTTCAAACTAACGCAGATCGATTCAATATTAAATTGCCAGGGAACCCCCTGTTTTAGTAGGATAACTTTTCGCCTACGAGTTTAGAAAGTGCGATGTGAGCAGTAGACAGCAGTCTTAAAGTCGTTTAATAGAAAAATAGAAAAAACACACAACAGGTTTATAGGACCAAGTGCAATGGGCGAGGTCAAAGATAGTCAACATCCACGCCACACTCAATTGGGCAGAGTTTGCAACCAATAGAAAACGAGGTTGGAAAAGCTTATTTAGCCAGTTTGGCAAACTTCTTTATCTTACTTCCTCTGTGTTTTCCCCTGTTAACAAATAATCGGGGGACATAATATGCAAGACCTCCCTGAGATTGTTAACCCCTTCGACTCTCAGGGGCAGTCGAACTGTATTTCAGTACAATAACCCCAGGGGGTCATTTACTGAGGTATACAGTGCTTTTAAAAACAGGCTATGAGGTGTGAATGATGACACAGAATAGGTCTGACAAAGTGTGTGCGTGTCTTGTGCACCTGAGGGATATATATAGAACTCTGTCTCTCTCTCTGTTACACCAATGACAGCTAGCTATCTCACAGGCTGGTTTAGACACTAGCTACAGATTTGGTTAGGGCACCAAATCAGAGAATAGATCATGCATGTGAGTTAGGGAAAGGGGTAGTGTTGCTAGATGAAGGGCTAGATAGAAGGTTAGTTAAGTGGTTTGTGGGCTAGCTGGATACTTCTTGCCCTGGCCAGGGTCCAAAGGGGGGGGGATCGTTTGGTGTGGATAATTAAGACTAGACTTCCCACAAGTTGTAGAAAAGATAGTTCTTCAGCACTCACTGAACCCACAGTTAGAGATATGATAAGACATGTGCTCGTGGAACAGACGCTCATAAACACATACGTGTGTACAGTCGACAACAGTGGTAAACAAACTGTTGGGAGTGAGTTGCCATCTCAGCGGAATCTGCTAGATTTCGGAGACCATAAACTATGAACTGTAGACGGGGCTGTAAAAGCAACCACGAGGATCTGTCCTATTTGTTTCCTGTGAGTTGTTTAGCTTAACCTTTTAGTGTGTGATGAAGGATTATGTTTGCTGATGTGACGTTATGTTAAACTGTAAATAAACTACACTAGTGGATTAAGGAGCGACCGTATACAAATACAGGGTGTATGTATTGGTTCAATCCAGAAGATATCTGGAAATGTGACACACCAAAGAGCGTCATCAACCAAGTCAATTACTGTAATTACTAAATTATACGCCATCGCAATATTTGAAACAATAAATAAACAGGAAAAACCGGTATGTTTTCAAACCGCCAGGATGCAGCTTTTGCAACTATTACCGTAGTAAAGAAGCAGCACCTCCCTCGCCCTGAGGCTTCCGTGTCTCAACTCTTGATTCTCCCTGCAGTGCAAAGAGAAGAAAAGGCATCTCCTGGTTGGAAGTTATACGGACATGTGTAAAACGTTTTACATTCCAACATCTCTGCCTGTTAAAACACTAGTATTCCCTTCCTTACTCCCTTTTCACTCCAGTGTTCCCTACTTCACTAGTGTTCCCTCATTCCTATTTACTACAGTGTTCCCTACTTCACTAGTGTTCCCTCATTCCTATTTACTACAGTGTTCCCTACTTCGTGAAGTGTTCCCTACTTGCTATTCACTAGTGTTCCCAACCACAATACAATTCAAAGACAGTGAATTATCCCGTTGAATTATTGCCCTGGCGCGCTGGCAAACCACGCGTCAACCATGATTCAGTTCAACCCTACATCCATTTAATTTCCATGCAACACAAAGTCAATAACCTGACCCAGGGTAAACAGCCTGATGGGGTTGTGTGGGGGAGCCTCTGCTGAGGCTCCAGAGCTGGCGACACGTGGGCCCTTTCAACCGGGACAACAGGTGGATCAGAGGGAACAAGCACCCTCTCCACTCTCTCCTCCTCCACTTCTCCCCTCGTCTCTTCTGCCTTCTCTCTCCTCACAAATTCTCTCTTCTCCATCCAATCTTCTCTCCTCTTTTCCTCCTTCGGGGGAGTAAAGCGATAGCAGAATAGGACAATGATTGTCCTATTCTCTCCGCTCTCCTCACCTCTCCCTTTTGTTCTCCCTCTCCTGCCCTCTCTCTCTCCTCTCGTCTCATCTCTCTCCACTCCAGGGGAACTTGAGTACATGATGTTATTGTGTGTGCAGAGCAGCTGACAAAGCGATCAGCAGGGCTTTCTTGTTGGCCTGCGGTCGGGATACAGAGCGGCCCGACCTCCCGCCCCCCCGCCACCACGGTATCTTGTCATCACGCCCGTAAGGCCTGACAGGCCCTATAGCCGCTGTCTGCATTTCAGTTCTATCCATCCAGAATGATATTCTGTCCATCACCCACCCAGCCATCATCCACTCCCTTACAGCAGGGCCAGGGGATCCAGTATCTGTCTCCATTACAACCGTTATGATCTAATAACGCGCAGACTGTCGGCACCTGAAACAGAAAAGAGCCTCAAACTTAAGATAATCAAAACGTGGATAGTGATTCATCTCATTTAACAGGTTTTTTTTTATGCCCATGTTTTGCGTAAGACGACATATTCTGACAGAGTCACCGGAATTTCCCAGGTTAAAATAGAGAATCTTGTTCTCTGTTTTGTTCTCCGTAGTTCCACCATTTTACAGATGTAATCCGTCCGCCCCATCCCGTCGGAACTAACAGGCAGCAATCAGCAGCAAGTGTCTCAACCACCCAGGTGTACGGCTAACCCGACACAGGCCTGCTGGGCCTGCCTGCTCCGCCAGACACCAGCGGAGTCAAGCTGCTCACTTCCTCATGTGCTCACTCTGAGGGGGAGATGGTGAATGTGTCACTGATGTGTCAAACTGAAGTGAGTGTTTGACTCCACCAGACAGAATGTCATGCCTGAGCTCGAAACGATCCTCATCACCATAATCTAGAGGCAGATGTTGTGAATTCACCCGTCTACCGCCTTCTCCACAGAGGTGGCCTCTAGAGTTGGGGAGATCTAATTGTTTCACACAATCGATAGACATGCAGCTAGACAGACACCCAGCTAGACAGACATCCAGCTAGACAGACACCCAGCTAGACAGACATCCAGCTAGACAGACATCCAGCTAGGCAGACATGCAGCCAGACAGACATGCAGTCAGACAGACATGCAGTCAGACAGACATGCAGTCAGACAGACATGCAGTCAGACAGACATGCAGTCAGAGGGACATACTGAGCTATATGTCTACCTGTGCATGCCCATTATGCGCCCCCCCCCCCCTTCCCTCTGTGCAGGCCCTCCTGTGTTAATTTGCGAGGAAGAAGGTTGAAGGAGAAGCGAACCAATGTCCTGACCTCTGACTGGCATACTCTGCCTCAGCAGGACACACCCAGCTCAACCTTCTACTCCAAGACACACCCATGTTTACTACATCTCTGACCAATGAATAGACCCACAAAGACACACACACACACACACACACACACACACACACACACACACACACACACACACACACACACACACACA
>JAOPJL010000112.1:6707078-6721334 GCA_027123545.1 Trisopterus esmarkii
CTAACAGGAGACTAGACTAACAGGAGACTAGACTAACAGGAGACTAGACTAACAGGAGACTAGACTAACAGGAGACTAGACTAACAGGAGACTTGACTAACAGGAGACTTGACTAACAGGAGACTAGACTAACAGGAGACTAGACTAACAGGAGACTAGACTAACAGGAGACTTTACCAACTTTGCTCCCGGGGGACTTCACCCACTAGGGGTTTAACTTTACCCTCAGGTGACTTAGCTTCTCTCAGAGGGGACTTTACTTACAAAGGCCTTCAGCAACATGTGACTTTACTTAACGCAGAGTGTTTGTATTTGACCCTGTGCAGATCAGAACCAATACGGTACACCAGGTATCCTCAACCTTTACGTCACCTTCATTGGCTCAGTATGCAAATGGTAAATATTGTCACGGCCAGATGATTTGACGCGCTCACTACAGCCTGCGACAGCCACCATCCACCAGATGTTTTCATTTTTTGTCAAAGCATATGATTTATTGGGATGAAAAGAGAATTTCAAATATGACCATGGACATGACCAAATATGGTTGACCTTGCATTGTGTTTAGCAAACACAAACTGCATAGTAACAGAAACTTGAAAGGTCATGAAATACCTTTATTCAGACATATTCATTTCTGGCGCATAAGGGCGTCCAATGAGTGAGTTTCCTGTTACAAATATGGCTGGCTGTACCAGGGGGCAAATAACTTTGTTACCTTAAAATACATTAGCCAGTACAGCAATTTTAATCAATAAAGCCTGATAATGGAATGAAAAAACACGTTTTGGTTCGTCTTTCATTTGCACGTTAATGTTACATAGCTAATGTTTGTCTGTAGTGTCCTCCTGATATCACTGACTCAAACACTATCGTTTGACAGCATCAATTATGCATAGATCTATAATGCTAAGATCCATAACCACGTTATGGTGTCAATAAAGGGAGTGAACCCCATGGTATGTAAAAAACCATGCATGTTTTTTTCGCTTGCTTTTACGATTAGTGCAGTTGACATCACAACAAGCCCTTCCTTGTTGTCTGTCGTCTGTCTGTGATTTCTGCCCCCTGGTTGCACATGGCTCTCTGCTGTGTTGCCCAGGAACCTGTCTATTCAAACGTACCTCATTTGGGAAACTATAGTTGGGTTGAGGACACCAAGTGGCTCAGTGTGCGGCTAAATGTGGTACAAAATAAATAAAGGGTTAGGATAAAAATGATAATTGAACAGAAATATTTCTCTAACTTTATTTCCAAATCTCTGCAGCCTGGAGGCCAGTGGACCACTGCTCTGTAGCGGTCCGTTGGGTTTTAAGTGTATCTCTAAAAATAACAAATTAAATATTGTCAGCTGTACATATCTGTCGCGGTGGGACTGTATGTCCTCTATAGAGTAGAGGGACAGAGAGAGTTTATGTCCTCTATAGGGGACCCGAGTGTGTGCGTGTGTGTGTGCGCGCACGCGCAAGCGAGCGAGCGAGCGAGAGGGAGGGAGGGAGGGAGGGCGGTGACCTGAGAGATTATCCTGACAGCTAGGTCTCAATCCTCTAGTTCTGCCGACTCAGCCTGTGGGGAGACCAGCAGAGAGAGGAAGGAGGGTGCGTGGTCGTCCTCCATGATGCAATACTACAAGAGCCCAGCTCCTGTCTCGACTATAAACACTCAAAACACCAAATGGATGCCCATGTTTGGTCTCATATAAAGTAAGAGAACATGGACTGTTTATAAGCAGTATGATGGCTCCAGTCAGCAGTGGAAGAATGATAAAGTGAGGACTTAAATGTTGCTTGTGTGTGTCTTCCTGTTTGGTTCTTATCTAAGCCAATCAGCGGAGCCAATATTATCTCACTTCCTGGAGAATCAAATACTGGACTGGAACGTTATCTTAATTAATCTATTACTAAAGCAATATATATATTGCGTTAAATACTACTACACAATACTGTGTACATTGAGTGATAAGAATCCGGATATTTAAGAGTGGAAGCACCTTTAAGTTATCTTAAGGGCTTTTAAAAAGGAGGGAAAGGGAAGCTAGATTTTGTTATCATCTTATAAACGTTATACTGTGTGATTAAGATATGTGTAACAGTAAAGTGAGATGATTACGGCACTTGAGCTATCGCTGCCACAGTAGTAACCTAACCCTGGAGATTCTAAAGAACAATGTATTAATCACTACAGTTCAAATGGTTTCACCTCGTTCTGTTTTCATTCCCCACTGTTACTTCACCAACCAGCTAACGTGAGTACACCTCTTCCCTGCTCTCAACCACTGCCAGACCCCCGTCACTGACACCCCACTGCTGGCTGATCAAACTGTTCATAAGAGGACGCCGTTGCCTTGCCCCCTGCCAGATCCCGGTCTCTCACCCCTGCTGTTAGGTGATCAGACGGTAAATACATTATTGCTTCATCCTGTTTATATCCTCCTTCCTGCCAAACATCCGTCTCTAACCTTCTACTGGTCTTCAGGAATTAATCAATTGGAGATACTGAGGTGTTGGTATTAGCATCAAATAGCCCTTCTTTTGTCTTGCAGTTACAATAACCAATCCCCCACAGACCGGTCTTCGGGCCATCTTACTCAGGTATCACACCCCACCAATGGTTCCACACAAAGGGCAGGGTGTTGGCGATTTGCTATTAAGTTAAAACATTTTGCACAATTAACTTAGAAAACAGGTGCTGATGGAAGGTATACGATAGCCCGTGTTGTTGTGTGTTGATATACTGTGTTTCGTGATGAATTTAACACATAATGGGATAGTGACACATAATGGCGCAATTCCACCGCAGGGTGCGGGTGGGTTCATTCTGCAAAGGTGCAGCACAGGTCACGTTTCCACCGCCAAAAGTGGGTGTGAACCGGACTGAGGCGGATGGTGCTCGTCTCAGAGTTCTACTCTGTTGGGGTACTGAGAGCCTGAAAGGGTCCCGGCAAGTTTGAGCTACACACGGCGTCCGTTGATTGGTCGACAGAATCGTCGCTTCTGTGCGACAGGGGGATGATAACAAACAAACACAGTACACGTGAGGTATTTCTGCACAACGGCGAAAGCTTCATTTATTGAAGAAAATGTTGCGCAAAAGTTTGCCGTCCTTCTTGGACGTCCTACATTGTTGCTCTTTGTTCATTGTGTGCATTCTTCTTTTGCATGGATTTATGATCAGGCTGTACTGTGTCGGGCTGCATGAGATAACCATGCTTACGTAGCTACCGTAGCTGTCGCCGACCGGCTTAAACCCCGCCCACCATAAGGGTACTGGAGGAAACAACAAGTAACCGAGCTGGCTATACCGCACCCTCACTACTGGGCTGAGGCGTGCTGGGTCCGAAGCGTACCCGCCGGGGGAAATGCGCCATAATGGGAGTGAGTAACACTCAATGGGACAGAGATCAACAGAGTTAGAGTTAACCCTAACCCTACCATGAGTGACGAGAGGAGAGAGTCGCCTATGCAGCGGCATGGGGCTGGTTGTTGGGGTACCCTGCAGGAGCCAACATATAAACGATAACATTGAGTCTTGGCTCTATGGTCTATTTGCAGCCTTGGCAGATGAACCTTGATTAGACTAGCAAACTTTTTCAATTACCTCAAGATAAAAAGATCTGTTAAGTTCTAGTACCCAAAGTAGGGCTCATGGACGAGCTCAACGCCTGAAGACCGGTGACCCTCACTTCACTCAACATGAAGACCCTGGAGCGCGTACCAGGAACCGGTGTTGCTGTCCTTTACAACTCCACTGGGCAAACTCTCACTAGGATATGTGCATTCAACGCCATCCAACCCCTCATACTTATGAGACTTCGTCAGGCAAGGGAGTCGTGTCTCTGGGACAGCGGTGAGCAGCACTGGGGCTTAACGGACGTGTTTATTCAGGTCAACATTCAAGTGGTGGACATTGAAAAAAATACTTGTTAGTAAAATACCGAAAGGGGCACAGCTGGCTCTTCCACTTAAGGAGGCTTAGGTCTTTTGACGTGTGCAGTAAAATGCTTCACGTTTTTAACCAGTCAGTGGTGGCAAGTGCCCTCTTTTATGGGTAATGTCAGTGATCACCTCCACAACATCCTGTCAGGTCAGAGAAAGCTGCCACAGTGGACGGTTCATCTCGCTGCGGTGCAGGACTGAGCGGTTAAGGAGATGCTTCCTCCACACAGTCATCAGGCTTAAGTAATCTAATTTATTCTCAGACTTCTCAGAGCGATTGGCCAAAACATTCCAACCAATCAATACAAATCCTCCCCTGATTCCTGCTACTCCTGCTCCAAAATCAGTTTACCCTCGATAACAAGTCTTGTCAGGGAAACAAGTTGTGAGAGATGGTTTCTTAAAGTAGGGGACACAATGATTGTAGGACATATGATATGAGAGACAGAGCAGATGAAGATCCTCATTTGGCTTTACTCAGCTTCCCTCCAGACTTCACGGCTTGTACATTTAAATGCATCATGGGACTTTAAGATGGCTCCACCACATATGGGTGGAGCCATCTCAAGAGAGCTTTAGTACTGTAAAATAAAACAATAAGGTAAATATACCGTAACCTAGGTGAAAAAAGAACTTAGTTTTGCCACTCCCCTGATAAACCCTCTGGCAGTTTCAAACAAAACGGAGCGGCCCAATAATGACAAATCGTCCCACTAAACAATAACCAATAAGCATAAAACTTTGGTCTCCTTGATACACAGAAAAAGCCACCACCATGGACCCAAGACCAGTAATGCATATATGAACTATAAATGCTGCTGGTTACTCTTTAAGCTAGGTGCGACCAGCATCGCGCCATGACGACCAGTAATCAGTGATGTATTAGAGGAAGAGAAGAACAGTGTTGCGCTGGTGGGGTCTGGGCGACTAACAGGATACCGCATGGTGGGAACACAAAAGCTTTGCCGGTTTTGGATTTTCAGCAGCAGTAGTCTAGAATACACTTTATTGAGCTTTATTGCCATTGTGGAATTCAGAAACAATTCAAAAAGTATCTTGCTACCACAAAAGATAACCTGATCTATAGAGCTAAGGCACCTTGTCCAGCTATTCTTTTGAAACTTGGTCAACAGCTCTAACTCTTTCTGTTAAACTCCAATCTTGATTGTATACTTAAATTGTTCTCAGCCTGACTTGTAAGTCACTTTTGATAAAAGTGTCAAATACCAAAATGTGAACGTAAGCAGCTACACAAATCTGCTACTAGATTAACTACAAACCAGAGAATATTATTGGTTAATGTTGCAGGTTTATAATAATCTTAAAACAGGTCATTGCTATTAAATAATATGCCTGACTGGCCAAACCAACATGGGACAGCTGGGTGAGAGCTCGGTATTGTAGGCTGCAACTGCACCATGTGGGCGAACCCTTGATCAGAAAGCTATTCCAGCTATGTGGAGGTGGTGGAGGTGAAACTGTGCAAACTCACCTTCGGTGTGTACAGAAAATCCATCAGGTTGTCACACAGCAATCCTTGGCTAAATATAAGACACACACGGATTGCCTTTTCTCTGTGAAACCTTGGAATTATTCATAAGAGCAGTTGAGCATGGACATAGCCTCTCCACCCCATCTCCGTCCCTCCCCTTTTCCACATCACATGACCTGGGTCACTTCCTTCGATCAGGAAGTCATCATCACCCAAGTTTCAAAATGATGGATGTTCAGAATCCAAACAGTGTTATCTGAACTGTGTATGAACTAGTATATATGCATTATTGTTAAGGAGATAATTATTAACCCAGCGCAGAGAAAGTTCGGGACCGAATAAATGACTGGGAAAGTTTTCTCATGCAGTAAATTAACCGACTCTCTGCACTCTGGAGTGTGTTTACACAAAACCTTTATATTTATGACCCTTAAACAAAAATAACTGTCAAACATGCCTATTGACATTACTAAGACCTCAACAATTGAGCCTGATTGATGTCTGAGTTGGTACATATTAGATACAGGCCCCCCAAGGTCATTTAGTTGTTAAATATTTGCAGGCTTGAAGTGGCCTACATAACGATGATTAACATCATAACATCATATGACACAAAGACATGACTTCCATGTCGCTCAAACGCCTGTGAACAGAGGACATGAAATCGTCCTACTTATCAAACCGATTATGCACTTCAAGGTCTGCTTCCCGGTCGCTGAGAAGCGCTCTGGTTGCCCTGACGACCATGTGATTGAGCAATGCCGAGACAGGAAGTAACTCACTGGATGCTAACCAAAATGCCAAGCTCAGTGAAAACTGGCACTTCCTGTATCCAAGCTGCTGCCGGCTGATTGGGTGGAACACCAGTTGCTGGCTCTCCATAGTTCTAGAATGTAACAGATTTCTAAGTTAAGATAAGTTCTAGTTCTATAATTATCCACACGTACGGAGGCCCGTTCTGGAACAGATATAACTGTACACTTTCCTAAGTTGCATTTATATTATAGGCTTCCTTCACCAACCCTTTCATTATTTGACCAACGTCAATGAATTCTCCTTTTTTCACAGTTGTTTTTTTTGCATGCATGCATTTGCTGTCTCCCTTCACTGGTTTGGAGAAATTCAAATGAAAACATTACCATAAAAGGTGAAACATCTTTTGTAGATTTCTTTTCATGCACTGCTCCTGTCTGGCCAGTGCTTCCAGACAGAAGGATGGCTCGACAGAGCTCATTGAGACAACGTAACCACTCATCTGAAGACTACAATCTAAACCTGCAGAGGAGGAGAGCTGCTTTCTTTCACTGGTCTCTTCCTCTCATGTCTCTACCGTGTGCTGTGTTCAACTGCTGAACCCAACAAACAAACCGTCTTCTCCCGACCGCACTGTCCGTTAGGGAGCAGCACTTTGTCCCCAACTCAGATTTATTTAGAAAAACTAAACTGAAATAAACAAAGAGAAAGGCGGTGAACTGTACAACCTTTGCCCCGCTTGGCACTCTTCCACGTTACACTGGGGGCCAGAGTGTGTGGTCTGGTGTGTGTGTGTGTGTGTTTGGTGGCTATACAGAGCCCAGATTTCTACAAGGAACAGCAAAAACAAACCAAAACACACAATGTGATGCCAGACTAGCAAGAGAGCGCTGAGACAGCAGAAATCCAGCATGGTAGCGGGGGGGGGGATGCCAAGAGGGTGGGGGAGAGAAAGAGTGTGGCAGGCAACAGCAAGGCTTGGTGTGGTGTGGTACTCAACAGCTGTGGAGCCTCAGCATTACAAAAGACTCTCTCTAACCCAGAGGACTTCCTGTTTCAGTGTTTCCCCCCCAGAAACCTCCTCCAAAAGCCAACCATTAGGAACTCAGTCAACACTGGAGCAGACAGTCTGGAGATTTGTCGACTTGTGATTGTAATACTTCCAGGAATGGGCTCGCCAGCATGGATCACAATATGGGTTTGGGTTCCATAATTTCCCATCTGGGATTAATAAAGAACATTTGATCTTATAATAACGGATTTCAGTGCTTCCCACGATGCTACTCAACTGTTTACAGTCCGAGCCATTGTTGTTTACGGTTTGGCGTGGAATCAATCACCAATCCAAACAACCAGATTCATGCACCAATCCAATCTAGGCACACTGGTTATCTAAATGCCACATCCAACTAGCCGTGGAGACTGGAGAGACCATTTCAATAATATGTTCAAATCATCTAGCCAAAGCCTGCGTTTGGCTTTGTTATAACCTGGGTCTGGCCTGCCTTTGAATACACCGTAGCTCCAGTGAAATAGACTGTAGCTTCACTGAAATACACTGTAGCTTAGCGAAAATTGCTTATCTTGTATTAAATAATGTAGACTTGGCCTGGGTCTGTTATGGGTTGGTTTGGTTCAGCTGAACTTACACTGTGGGCGACAGACATCATGGCGTGGGTGTTGGGCTGGGGAAGGCTTGGGTCTGACATGTCTCTGCAGGATGGAGGGGTGGGGCAGCAGGAGCAGAAAGGATGGAGTTCTGTAAGCTTCTGGATCTGTGGGACTTTAGCCCTTCTCTTTCTCACTGGGACTCAGACAGCTTTTGGGCAGCATAACCTAGGAAGAAAAAGCAAAGACTTCAATACAGGTCAATACAGATTAAATCACAATGATCCAATAACAGCACCTTAATAATGGCACATATTTGGGACTGTGGGCATATTCGGTAATGTGCTATAGTACCAAGATCCCCAGTATATGGGGGAAAGACAAAACATGGAAGGAATCTGGCTTGACCTTACAAAATTGGCTAAATGTTTTAGGGAGTATGCACTGCTGTCCTAATGCTTTGTGTGCAAGTCAAGTCACACAAGACACACTGTACAGTGCTGAACAGTTCTATTATCATGACCCCCCCCTCCCCCCCTTTACTTAAGTCTCCTAACACAGAGGGAATAAACCTTGAGAGGATCACAGCAGAGGCTAGGACTGCCTAGGTGCCAAATGGGCAGACATATAATGGCATTGTCTTCATGATGCACAACAATTCTGTGTCAATGAAACTGGAGAAGGCGCCAAGGCGTTCTGTGTGCCAAGGACAACAAAGCCTACAGTATTCCAGGACTGCACAATCATTGAATGTCAAAGGCCTCCTCAACAACACAGTGTTCATGAACACCACTGAATGTATTGACCAGGTGCCGGAAAGGAATCAATCCCAAAGTCTGGTAAGGAAAGCAAATAGCAGAACGTTTTCTGTAATGCCGTTAGGAGACATTACAGGCCCAGGTCAGACCTCCAGGCAGGCCATTTAAGGAGGACTGGTCCAAGACGGTGGCCCTGAATGAGGATCCAGTAGTATGGTGGACCTCAGGCCAAATAAACAGAACAACTGGCCGAGTCTACACATCTCACTTGAATTTTTTTGTGGATATGCCAGTGCTGATGATATACTTTGATTGCTCTCAGCCTCACTTGTAAGTCACTGCGGATACAAGCGTCTGCTAAATGACTGGATGTAAATGTGTTAACCAAGCGGTGGCACTGGTCACAGCCAAAGTCACAGCGCTACAAACGACAAAATGTAATCTACCTCCGCTGGTCCACTGGGTCAGTGAGCCAGCCTGGCAGCAGTAGCTCCTCAGGCCTGCCAACGTCATTAACCACAGCAGACAGATAAGAGTGCTGATAAAACATAGCCACTATCAACTGGGTGCTGAGCCATAAGTGTGTTGTTTCCCTTGGATGTTTTAAAAAAGGGCTAAGACCACCAAATCCCACATCTTATTGGACATGAAGAGCCCAATTATGCTGTGGCCATGCCCCCATTCGATAGCACCCTAACCCTATCAAGGAAAGGTAAAGTAAGTAAAACAAATTATGCCAACCATCCCAAGATTACATTTGTTCCTTGCAATTAAAAAATGTGACACCTTATATTTAAATTTTTATTATCAGCTTAAATTTACTCTAATACTTTCAGACAAGAAGAAACAATGTAGAGTGGAAATATGATTAGGCCTCAAAGCTCAAGCAATGTCATCATGTCACTACAGCTGACCGATACCAAGTACATTATACCCTTGAATAATGATAACAAAGTTTCTTGGCAGACGGATGATTGGCGGTCTGATTGTTGGGGTAAGTAGATATCAGAGAATCATAGGTTTCGAGTTTATTGCACATGTAAACCAAAGTATATATATAAATTCACATAAAGACGTTATTCTTTTACAAAAAAAAATTAAGCTGATGCATAAAAATCTCTTCGTCACATAAAATATGAGTGTTTGCACGACCATCAAGAATGCAATAAGAAATTGTACAGAAAGTGCACCATCTAGTTAAATTTGTCACCCCATGGCTTTTCCTGAGAATTAATGAACAACAAATTGTATGTGCAGCCTCTAACCGTGGATCATGTTATCTGGATCGGTAGCATAACTCCACCGGCCGCTATCAAACTCGAGCCTTTCCGAATCACAATCCATTGATGACCTTGGTCCAGTCTGCCCTCAGCCACCACGTCTGCCGTAGTTCAGTGAGAGATCTCCCCCTGGACTGCGTGAGACCATTATGGGGGCGTGCAGGGAGGACCAATCAGAACAAGCTGACATTGTGGACCACATCCAGACCACTACAGAGGACGACCACAGCACCCATCTACTTACTCAATTGGACAGGCACTATAAATGGACCATCCTAGATCCTGTATTTTTACGAGGGGCTAAACCATCTCTCTGATGTTGACGTTAACATCGCACAAAATGGCTGACAGGTCAAGGAAACCTGAGGGAGGAGATGCTATATATTTGCCACTAGACTCAATAGTGAAAATTAGTTGTTGATGTAAGAAGGAGGAGTCGTCAATCCAACTGTGGAGAGAATAAACAGCACAAAATTGCTTCTTGTATTTGCGTGATATTACCAAATCGATAGCACCCTGACCTTGCAAGATTACCGAATTGTCTTTGGATCGCATCACCAAGTTACCAAGTAGACAGGGACGAGGAGCGGGTACTGATTCTAATCAGGCCACATGCTGGAGGTCCTGTGGACACGCATTGGCCAATCACTTACACATTTTTTGGAATTGTCCATCTGTGGCTCTAATTTGGAAGTGTCCAGGGGGTACTGGAGACGGTCTTTAAGAGGAAAACCAATTTCATAATAATGTATCTGGGAGATCTGGAAGAGCTTTGTTTAGCACCGTGTGATAAATACCTGTTGAGGGTTTTGTTGGTGGCATGCAAAAAGGCTATCACCAGGAAATGGCTTAGGAAAGACACACCAACCATTAAAGAGTGGAGTGACTTGGTCTACACTATATTTACCATGGAAAGGATGACATTTAAATTGAGATAATTAAGGAAAATTGGTCAAAATGGCTTTGTTGTGTCAACTTTACGGTCCGACTTCATATAGCACTAATGTACAATGCATCCCTCAGTTCAATATACATGTTCTGTTAAAGAGCAGGGTTGTTTTATGGTTACATGTAAGATACAAATGTGTGGGTGATATGCATGCATGGTTTAGGTAAATATACACTATACATCAATAAGCATGTACAAGAGTGGCCTTATACTTATGTGTCTTGGATTAGAAATAGACCCTCTCCCTAAAATTTTTTGATTTGATATACTGCGGACATATATACCACATTTGTTTATGTTCTGTAAAAGAAAACTCAAGCAAATGACAAAAATATATACAGTATATATACTCCGGGATCTGTATTGGGAGCATTTTAAATATATAAGTAAGCCTAGGTAAATCTTTAATACATTCACACAGCCTCAAATAGATATTGGGAGTGTCTGCCATCGTTTGAGAGCTGCCTCTATGTTTTCCAGTGCTGGGGTATGGTTGATCGAATACATTTCCTCCAAAGTTTTTGAAATCAGCAAACCCAAGTACTTTATGTATGGGTCCGCTTTCACTCAAACTGTCTCTGTAAGTAAACTAATGTCAGTTAGAAATAGAAATTTCCCCCCAATTTACTTTAAAACTAGATCATCTCTGAAGGTTATCTGAGGATAACCAATGAGTTCACCCTGTCTTGTTTGTGTGCATTAGGGTGCATTAGGGTGCATTAGACCCTGTACAACTGTATCTAGCCACTATATGACAATCATTTAATGGTCAACATTTAAGAGCAACAGAGGTCTCTTGGATTCAGAGCAGCGGATCCTTATCTCTGTTTAAGAGGGTGTTGATGGCTCGGTGTATTACTTTTTTTAAAGAGCTGACTCAATCATGTTCTTAAATGGAAACCTAATCTATGTTAGAAAGCACCTGAATACACGGTCAACATACGTAATCATAGTCGTGAAAATGAAATTTAATTAATGGGCATCGTGTTACTTGTGAGAGAATAACAAAACAATCAGATGATTAGGTCTATTTATTTATCACAAAAGAAAACGAGAGAAGAGAAGAGAACAGGACGTCCTTCTTTCCTGAGAGAAGCCTATATATTGTGGCTTATTGTGAGCCCAATCCTGGGCCCGTTTCTTAAGTACATAGTGTAAGGACTTCAAAATAAAGCCTCTTCTATGTCACTCAGGAGAGCACTCTCTCCTTTCCCTCTTTTTCCCCCTGTTTTGTAATGGCCTGTAGGCGCCTAAATTCAGTGTACCAGATATCTTTGTAGATGCAGCTCCAAAATACAAAGAAACAAATAAAGCATTGGACTGAATTGGAGCTAAACATTAAACAAATTCCAGAGCTCAAGGCAGAGTTGCTTAAATGAAATAGGCCACATTGGAAACACTCAAACATTATGCTATCAGCTGGGTTAAAAGATTATTTTCAAGGCCCCTGAAGAACAGAAATATAAGATAAGTTCCTCTGCGTCTGTAGATATTTTGATCTGTTGCTCTCCATCAATTTGGCTGCTTCTTCTTCTGCTGAACAGAACATAATGTCCTTATCTTATCTCTCCATCTACCGACAGCTCTGCTGCTAAACTGTGTGCGCAGCTCATTTCTTGCACTTTGGGTTCATCTCCGTGGACATGACCCCGCTGATGAAGATCTCATGTCCATCGTAGAGCAAGGGGTTGGTTTTGTTTGCATGAATGGCGAGGCCTACAGTATTATTCCTCTCCCGGTCGTTGAAAGATTTGGCAGTGAGCCTTAAAGAAGATTGACCTCCTGCTTGTGGTCTGATTCGGATGGTTTGATGGTGGTTTGATCATAGATAAAGTTGGGAATTTATCTTGGCCCAGAAAACTCTCCAGGAAACTCTCACAACTACCGGGTCCCACAACTTTCTGAGAGGAGGTGGCTGCGGAGGTTGTCAATTTTGTTCAATTTCATTTAAAAGCACGGCCATGTCTATGTTTGCTGGAGGCCGTGTTAGTGAGGCTGTTATCTGCCTTTACCTTGTAATCTTGCAAAATTGAGAAGCAAAGGCGAGAATGAAGAATTTATAACTTTTTTTAATATTTAAAAGCACTGAATACCAAAATAAATAACAATGAGGTCTTCACCGTTTCTACTGAAAGAGGGTACTGTAAAAGTGGCGGGACTGCAGTATAGTAGATGACGGGATGTCTCAACATCCAATGGAGACCAACTATGTGGATAAAGATAGAATGTGTTGTTCAACTGGCCGTGTTGTTCCAACCAACCTAAACTAGAATAACACAGAGCATGAGAAAAGTATTTTAAAGTGGGATTAAAATCCACATGCCTACAAGTTTAACAAAACCACAGGCTCGTAACGTTGGCTTGATTTGTATTTTTAAACAATTCATGACATTCCAACACAGGGGGTGGGTAGAGAGTGAGTGACAAAGAAAGAGAGACCGAGAGAGAGTGCAGGCAGGCAGGCTAGTAATTGAGGGAACTAATGAGGGTAGTAGAGCAGGAGAATACCTTGGAACCGAAGGCTAGAAAGGAGGTTTTAACCCCTAACCCCGGACCACGCTGCGGGTTCGGTACACGTGGATCCCAGAGCCTTGTTGTGGTCTGTGGGGCAGTGAACGGTGAGCTTCCTCCGAGCCCGCACCACAGACGCACGCACAGGGCTTCAGCACAAACCATCATTTAAGAAACAGTTAAGTAAGGGCTTCTTTTTAAACTGCCTGTAAAAATGCCTGACCAAAAATAGTAGCATTCATCTTGGATGTTTGCAATAAAAAGTAATCCTCAGGGCTCGGTTCATTGAGACTCCAAGAAGCTTGTCCCCTGAGTAACAAACTTGTCCGTGGTCTCTTGTGGTGATTCATCGCAGAGATTTTGTGACACGCGAAGAGCCGGATTGGAGTAAATGTTATTCCATTTAGGTGCCGATAGTGGCCTGATTGCTCACCGCATACGAGTGTGCTCGTCTTCACCAGGTTTATCTAACCCCAAACACCATTCTGCTACATTCTTTCCACCCCCCTCTATTTATTCATTCATCCAGAGAGCAGGCACGATTGATAGGAGCTGATGTCCTTAGCATGATGTCATGAAGCATAGAGAAGCAACTTGATGCTGTCCGCACAAGCATGAGCCGTTATCATTAGCACAAGAAAACACCAAGGTCCTCATAACACAAAACAAAAGAAATACAAAGTAAACAAGAGAGGACTGCATGGCTGGACCCACACAGTGAGCAGAGCAGTGAGGGCTTTGAAGAACTACAAAATAAAAATTACTGCTTTGAAATGGAACTGGTATTTAGCAAACCATGGCTATAAGCAAACCTTATAAATCCTCTAAACCTGGCCTGACAGAAGGAAACCACAGCCCTGACCCAGAAGTTAGATGGCTGGGCGAGAGAGGTGGGTGGGTGACCACACACACACACACACACACACACACACACACACACACACACACACACACACACACACACACACAC
>JAOPJL010000112.1:6723269-6734571 GCA_027123545.1 Trisopterus esmarkii
CACACACACACACACACACACACACACACACACACACACACACACACACACACACACACACACACACACACGATTGACTTCGGCATAATAATAAACTTGGTTGATTCATCCTGGATTCATCTCTGGACCCACCTTGGCACGCCTAATGTAAATACAACTATGTATTGAATTTATGTAGAAGTCTATTACAATTTGACTATGCTAGTAAATGATAGGCTCTGATTTGGGTATGATTCATGAAACATAAATAGATGCTGATACACATGTACGGTAAACGGCAAGTGTCTTTGCTACACCTGCCATTAGGCAAGCAGGAAATAAATTTAAACAAAGCCACAACTCACCCCCATCCCTTCATTCTTTCACAAGAACTACGAAACATCATCTTCTTACCAAACCTGCACTGGCAGACAAAGACAATGACAGATCGCTGCCTATTAGCTATCTGCAGGGTCCCAAAGCCTGGCTGAATAGCCTCAGTGTCAACCCAAAGTAATCACACGTTAACCCCTAATTAACCTGTAAGCCCACTTCCATCAGCTGCCAACTCATCCACATCTGAGAAGATGTGGTGAAAGAGAACTAAAGTCTGAACCACAGAACCACACCACAGAAAACAACAAAATAACGAAAGAGTCTCAGAAATCCATGTTCAGTTCCTGGTACATACAAAGTATAAAGGCTTTCAATAACTGCTGATAGCATTCGATTACACATCGGTGACTTAGCAACACAGTCAATCACACCCTAATCCTACACTATGAATGGATGAGGTGGAGAGCCTTTAATTTGGCAGAAGACGGCTCAGAGATCAATAGATAACTCTACTATCTAAATCCATACTATCTAAATCCATCCAATAAATGAAGCGTCTGACGTTGATTCAAAATGACACGACAACACAATAATCCATAGTGAAGTCAGCGTTTTTTTCACACTGAACAAAAGGCAGTCCTGTAATCTAAAGGTGTTGCTTAGCAATGGACCAAGTAACCAGGCATTCCACACTGGCTTAGAGAACACATGTATTACTGGCATGCCACACCACGCCAGGCTGACAAGGGGTATGTCTTTGGTTTCATGTTTACCTCTCCTTTGATGCCTCTCAGAGAGTAGCAACCGGTCTGGGTTTGAACAGATAAAGCTATCCAGGCAGGGGGCATTTACTGAAGTCATGTTATAATGTTGTTCAATTGGTTCTCCTTTTATCCCAGTAGAACGAAAATAATATTAACTTATATTTATAAAGTGATTTCCTAAGTACTCAAAGCCCTTCCCCGTAACGAAAGATGTGAATGTCTGTATGCTAGGTGTGTGTCTGTGCGCCCAGTGCTGGGACAGTATGGATTTTTCTTCTCCATGGTGAAAATAGACTGTATCCCTGCCCGCTCTCGTGCTCTCCCTCTTTCTCTTTCTGTAAGTGACTAGCAGTTAAGTTTTGTGTCTCCAAAAGTCCTTGAACATAGGTTAGCGGACCATCAATAATGATGACAACACAATATAAATTTTTTTCATACCGCATACCATATGCACATTTGTAACCTTCAGCAGGAAAACAAAACTAAATTTTCATTCAAATATTGTGGTTTCGTTACGAGCTAAACTCTGCAGTAGGCATCACATGATGCTCCTGCAAGAGTTTTGTGGGTAGGGTAAACACTCGCACGCAGGCCGCCAGCAGATCCATGTTGAGCCTGAGGCATTTCTTTATCCAGACCCTGATCTGATAATAGCATTATCCACAACACAAACACAGCCCACTATAAGATCACAATGTAGTGTGGAAAGTCTGTTTTTAAACAGTGACCAACGCACATAAAGCCCATTACGTATCATTGGGCCACGCAATAATGGAAAAGGCCAGATTTCTTCTTCTGCTTTTCTGCTGCATAGTTTTAACTGCATCAGAGCCTGTACCTGCCCCCCCACACCTACTGCCAGCTCTGGGGTATATTTATCTGGAAAAACACCCTTTTTGGACTCACATGGTCAACTTCAGCTTCCTGTTTTGGAATCTAAATCTTTTCAAAACATGGTGCCGCACATGCTATGAATACCATTGAGAAAACTAATGATTTATATATTATTCACTCCCCTTCAATATTAGTGTTTATCATCCGAGTTAAATTGTATCATCATTATCATCAAGGAAAAACTGAACTAAATTGTATCGTGATATCTGAAATAATGAAGAACTAGTATCAAATCAGGATATCTATCTACGTCAGAGGATGTTCCTCTGGACTGCTGAGTATGAGTAAGCATTGCTTTGAAGCAGAACATGGAGCATGCTGATGTGTACATTTAAGTAGATACATGGAGGAGTAGTGAGGGCTGATGGAGCCACAAGGCCACGGGAGGGGAAGAGGAGTCAGCCAGGAGGCTGCACATCCCTGCCTACAGCATCCGGTCCAAAGCCTCATCAGCCTGGGGTAGGGCTGCCATACGATCCATTGTCGATTAATCCATCTTCGATGGACAGAATCTAAATAAATTCATCATGATAATCCATTAAGCGTTTAGGTAATTTATCGAGGACAAATAACAAACATTGGCGGGCTAATGTTGCGGTTCAATGCGGTTCAAAAAAAAGGTTACGTTTAAAGAAGTGTCAAATCAAGCACAATTAAGACATTACTTTGGACTTGGGTTACTCTAACAACTAAATGAATCGGTACATTAACGACTATGTAAACAACTGTTGTAGCCATAGCCTGTGCTCCTATACTTGTGACCAAAACTTATCACATAGTTGTGCGTTTTAACCCAATCAACATCCGGCCCAGTGAAGTCGTTCAGTAGTAGTCTGGTTGTGGCTAAGAAGCATTACGCAATCTGTTACAGGGACCTTTATCCTATTTTACATCAAAAAATTACCGCCAAATATGTAAAGCTTTTAAGCCAAAAATCTCCCATGAGTCTGGCGGCAAATTAGCCGTCTCCAAGTCGAAAAAGGTTGGGAAACCCTAGCTTTCAGCCGGGCTCTGATGAGACCCAGCCTGGCTAGGACAGGACCGGGAGGTCCTGTTTCTGATGCAGCTGCCCTGTTTACTGATCTCTATGGCGACTGGACGGTGTTGATAGTTCTGCCTGGCGACAAGACCTCTGGCTGGAAATAGCTCTGGTGGCGTGTAGCGCCGAGCTTCAAGGGGGCCACGCAGGTCGGAGGGGTTCCCCTGAGCTTCTGCCCCCCACTGGGTTTCCCCACAGGAGATGTGGGGGCTCGCGTTTCGCCAACATAGAAGAACAACACTGAAGGCATATGACAACATATGATAACTCAGTATCTCACCAATCAGCACTCACACCAGCTAACTAAGAGACCTCTGAAGAATAAGTCCCGCCTCCGAGGCTCCCGGTTTCCTCGTTCAAATGTCTACGGGAAATAACGTGGGGTTTTGAATGATCTGCGTCACGTTTTATACTACACACTTTTTCCATCTCGTTTCGACTGGGTTTTTGGATTGTCTGTAGTAAACGATTATTAATGCTACTTTAACGGCACCGACAATCCAAAAACCCAGTCGAAACGAGATGGAAAAAGTGTGTGGATCAAAACTTGACGCAGCTTCTACCTCTTTGCCACCAACAGAGTTTGTTGCGTACGATCATTAAAAAAAAACATTTTATTTAGACATTTGACCGAGGGAACCAGAGCCTTGGAGGCGGGACGTATTCTTCTAGATATCTAGTTCTAGATAAGAAACAAAGTATCATCTACCAACCAATCACATCACCAGCATAGTGTTGTGGCTAGCTAGGCGGTTCAACTCCCAGCTGAAAGTTGCTAGGTTTGATCCCTAATATGCAGTCTATCATGTTCCTAGAGGAAGATGCTCTAACCCCGTCCTGTAACTGAATCTACTCTAAATGGTAAACAGTGGACAGCTCTATCTACTAAATGTTAAATAGTAGTCACCACTTTGACTTATGAATAAATCCACCAGGGAGGGCAGGATAAACAGAAAGCTGCCTGAGAGACAGATATTTATTTGTGGATATTTACTCAATAACAACTTATAATTGTTTACCTTTTTTCCCAGGGCATAACAAGCTCTTGCAGATGAGCATGAGACGAAAATAGCAGATATTTCCAACAACAGCCACAGACGTATTCTAGCCAATATAACTGTGCAACAATCCAAATGCTCAAGGGTTCATTTTTGAACAGCATCTTGGGATAGACTCTGGGCCAATGCTGTGGAAGTGGAGTCCAAATCCTCTGCTAGATCCCTGTGAGACAGCACCTGTCTGGGGCTGCAGAGGGATGGGCAGACCAGCTGGAGGGATCCTCATGAAGGGCCATCTATTGTCCTCAAGGTCTAGAAAATACCATGATATCACCCTTCTGGACTCTGGTGTTGTAGATAGCAGATCCCAAAGGTTGGAGTGAGCTATTATAGTTGGGTCAACTTTAAATGCAATGGTGCATTACTTGTGACTTTTACAGAATTCCTTGAATCATCCTGTTGACTCGGTTTTGGATTAGCAATGGGCCTTTGAAAACAACCAATCAGAACACTAATGTAGTTAGCAACAAGGCTAGCTCACATTGCAGATTATGTGAAGAGTGCATTCTTGCTTCCAGAGCTTATCTTGCAATCTGAGGTATTTCCAAGTAAAACAGGATATTAGGGTGGGACGATACATAGGAGGGATGTGATTGGGTCCTTCAGCATTTGATTGGCAAAAGTGGGTGCATACCTATGTTGTTATTGAAATGTTATGTTGATGCTTAGTTATGTTATACCAGCTCGACCTAGGTGAGGCAATCACAAAAAAGGATCTATATTTGTTTTGGACAAGTTTAATTTTCTTTTTTCAGTTTCTTTATTCAATGTGCTTAACATACCAACATCACCAGAGAGATTCAGAGACATGACTCTAAGGAGCAGTTAGGGGTTAGGGCATCTTGGAGGGCATCACCAGGACGTCTACAGGTAAACTCAAGACATTGGGCCTCAAACCCAGAACCTTTAGAATGGGGGTCCAACACCCTGACCCCAAGATTGCTCATCAGTAGAACAGGCCCTATCATTCCAACATCACCATTGGCCTTTCAGTTGCCAGATGGTTCAACTTAGCAGCCATGGTGCTTGGGCATGTCCGGCACCTGATCAGGTTGCACCCATGTTACAAAAGGTTCAGGTAAACTCTCATTAAGTGGTGTTAAGGATACTGGTGGTACAAAAGGTCCAAGCAGCCTCTCACTAAATAGTGTTTATGTGCCGCTTTGCACCTCTCTGTTCAAACCCCATGTGGCCCTGTGGGACCAACGATGGGAAAGGAACCCAATACCCCAGACTTTGCTTTCATAGTAACTTAAATGGGTGTTTTACTATATAGTTTTGTCCAGTTTGGACAATGATGGTGTTGTCTGAGGTGGTGCCTGAGCACTACCAAGTGTTAAAAGAAGATTGTTCCAGGAAAACTAAAATGGGCCAAACATCTCCAAACCATAGCCAATAACTGAAAACGAGAATATCCAAAGTCAAAGAGCTATTTACTTAGACAGTGATTGATCATGTAAAAAAAAACCTGATTGAAATATATTTCCTTTAGCAGTAGCACTGACCTGTCATTCGATCTGTGGTTCTGGAAAGTGAAGTTGTGTGATTGTAATACGGCAGACTTTGCTATTTGCAGACAATAGCAATTGCATTCCTCCAGACAAGAAACTATAAGAACAGAAAAACCATGAAGCATTTATATAAACATGAAAGACTACTGCCACTACTCTGCATGCTGCCAGATGAACATAAAACAAAACCGTTCTCCAACGAAGCCAAAGTTTTGGCGTGTAAACAGGATTTCCAGCTGGACTACAGTAGAGCTGCTGCTCAAACACTGGTGGGAGAGACAATGAAAAGAGACTAACATATGCCTGGAAAGTTGGATAAGACAGAGGTTGTGGAATCCACAAGCATAGTCCGAGAACTTCACTGCTCCCTCGCTTTGGGCCTCTGAAGCTCATGAAGACGATCAGGCTTCCCTAAATAGACTGAAGGCTTTTAAAATTTAGGATAGACTATCATCTATGAAGATGGCAGCTAGGAGTTAGAGGGTGAATAGAGACACGTCTTGCTTACAGGGAGACGATGAGGCGAGCGTCCACTCACATGGAGGATCGCTCCAAGTACCTTTCAGAATACCCTAGCAACATGATTGTCATCCTTTGTGATGCTTAGTCATGCTACCTACAGAATGGTCACCAATGCCATTCTCTCAATAGGAAGTTGAAGGAGGACAGTTTAAGGACAATGAAGGAAGGGGGGAGAGACACTGGTAAAAAGACAAGAGAGAAAGAAAGAGGGAGAAACATTGTGCCTTGCAAAGGTGCTTACACATTGTCCCATCAAATACCACCGTCAGGCCAGTGTGCTGAGTGACGGATCAGTGTGCCAGACTTGGTGGTGCTTGTTGGCGGTGGTGGGATCAGTGCGTCTGCCCGAAATTGTTCATCTTATTACCGAACCCTTATTGCAGTAAATAGAACAAGGTAAGAAAGACAGTGAAAAAGAAAGGCAGACAGACAGACAAGAGAGAGAAGCAGCATGAAGCCCATGTATAATCAGATGATTGAGTCATCAGACCTCTTGTTGCAGACTGTAAAGCCACCAATGCTTTACTGCTGCCAAAGAACGGCTAATTAAACACCACTTAGCTAGTTTAGCAGCCACGTAATACTACACTACAAGGTTCACTGTTACGAAGGGTAACTAGGGGCTAACCATGCTCAACTGCATAGGGACTTCATTCCTGTATCAGACAAAAATAGTTTAAAAAGCCAGTTAAAATGGTTGTGTTTTTTTTCCCAGATAATCCTCTTCCTAATTAACTAACTACACAATGAAGTATCACAACTTAAGTATATTACCTCATGAAAATAACAGATTCATATTTAATTATCATACCATGAATGGCAGATGAAAATACTTCAGATAAATATATTTTATACTGAAACTTGACTGCTTTCCTGGATGAACAAAGAATGTAATTCTGTCTTTGGACAAACCTCTAGGTGTATTTATCTCTAAGCAACAGGAAGTTAATATACAAACACTGTCCACTATGTTCAATCCAGGTCATGAGCAAGCAAGGTGAACTATGTTGGGAAATATGCGTCATGGTAGGCTTTCAAGTACCAGAAGTATACAGACACAGAGGTGGTCTGTTGTCCAGGCCGGTCCCTTGATGACAGGTTGATTTACGCTGTCTGGTCGAGAGTACATAAAGCAACTGAGCAGAGATGATGATAAGAGTAAAGATGAGAAGAATTCCTTCCAAAAGCTGAATTGTATTGTAGTATTAAATAACAAGTAGAAATGCAAGATATGTATTGTATGTGTTGGTAAAGGCAGCCTAGCACGGAACACCGAGTATATAAGCTGCTGTGATTTTATTTCCAATAAAGTGAGAGTAATGTCCATGATTTCACAGCAGGCAGCATGCGAAGCAGTTATCCTCGTGGTTAGTGTGGATAAGGCAGATCCCACAGTCATCCGTGTCCGTTATTGTATTCACGTGGCGGATTTAAATGTCTCGGTTATCGCTAATGGTGACGTTGCCGGTCATCGCTCAAAAAAACTTTATTGACTACAGGACGCTTGCCACTGTTCAGGTGTGGTTCACCTGCACGTGAGGGAATGTAACAAACGCAATCTTCTTCTACTGCTATGCCATGGGGAATAGAAACTAAAGGGATCGCCTTGTCTATTAAGAAAGAAATGAATGAATGAAAAGAGTCGTGGCCACGCCCCCTGAAATGCCACAAACCTTTTAATCGTTTGGGATAAAACATTTTTTAAAACAAGACATGCCTACGTTTAGATTTGAGCAATCATTTCTGTCTCCAACAGAGTTTTGGTTCGGGACTCGGTGCGTCCGACGGCTGTTTAATTCTCTAAATCATGAACCGTAAAAGCGCTGTCTGCATCACAGGCTGAACTGAATCCAGGAAACCAACTTTTAACAACCAAGCCGTTTCTAGTCGATTTTCTGAAACCTTGGCCGGCAATATCACGGAAAGAGTGAAGTCATCCATTACTGGGCATTGCATGCATGCATGAAATCCAAGTAGTACTGGGATCCACAGGATCACCGCCTGTGTTAAAGTCACCGTTTATAGACCGCTTAACATCTGTGAAATACCTGCTCCTCGAGGCAGCGAAACAACACGATGGAATAGCGAGGAGCTATCACCATGAAACACAACAGCTCATCGGAACATTTGCACTTTGTGGAGTATTTTTTCATGTACTCACCCCGTACTCACTGAATGACTCGCTCGCTGCTTCCTCTAGCGACTTAATGCGCGTGCGTACGGAGCGATTCATATTTGAGATGTGCGCGAGGAGCGAGGGCGGGGCCGCGCGCCGCGGATACCGTTAGCTGAGCGGTCCGCGAGCCCCGCGTCGTCTCCTCGGGACCGTTTAAAATCACCGCAGGCTCATTAGTAACGCCGCTAACCGCCGTTACCCGCCGCTAACCGCCGTTACCCGCCGCCGAGTGTAGGGTAACGACACCTCGAACGGTAACTCGAACGGTAGAAGCTGACAGGTTGTCTTATAAACTGCAATGTAATGTGGATGAACGAAATCAAACGTAGGAAAAAAAACAACCCCAATACATTTGAGTTAATTTGCGTACGGTTCGGACAGCTTTTCACTTTATAACTTTACGTTAACTTCAACCAACGAACGGAACATATAATACGGTCACCTCGGGCCAATATAAACGGGCTTAGGGCGACATCTTCAGTATTCCTCCTCCAATTGAAACAAATGCAGTAAATGCCAGCAGAAAAAACATTTACCCCACGGTCGAATAAGTGACGTTACATAGCAAAGTGCTTCGGTAGATACCGGCAAATAATACCGAAAATCAGACGAAATAAAATCGTTGCTTACATACCCACGAGGGACTGGTTGTCAGCCCGTGTCAGTCACGTGGCTGTTGTTTGTGGGCGGTAACCGCGAACTGTGAGCGGTTCTGATTGGCTCATTGCTCGTGGCCGTCCCGTCAATCCACTAGTCGAAGGGGTAGAGGTCAGTTTTGCGTGATATGCTAAACGTTAAATATAACGAAAGTGATTTCTTGTATTCCTCGCCGAATCTCGATTCATGCACAGCTAATACAGCAGCATGAATTCTACGGTTTCTCCGGTAAGTTCCCATTGTAATTGCAGTCAGGCTAGCTCTGCATTGCTATCTGCTGTAGCTTTTAGCCTTCTGTGGTGACATCCCATACAGTTACCTCAGCAGAAGTTATGCTAACCTAGCTGTTATGCTAGCCTGGCTGTTGTACCAGCAGCGTTTGTTATTGTCTAATAGCGATGGGACCGCAGATGTGTTGTGTTATACAACGAGTTTATCCAATGTAATAAGATTGGCCCGTTTTAATGTCAAGACTGACATCTATTTGTGGCAACTTACGTTTAACTTTAAGGTGACATTATTGTCATAATTCAACTTTATTTATGAGTAGGTTTAATCAAATCATTTCTAACTGCACGCTAACCCTCCATCAGTTGTTAACGGTAACGTCATATAACGGTACCCGAACACCTGTATGAAGGTAATTCGTTGTATTTTTATTTCAAACAAGAAAACATAAGATCAAACTATCCTACAATGGAACATGTGTATCTTAATAAGCTGCGTTTTTTGAGCGTTTATGAATAACTGTTACTTACTAGGGTAATGTTTAGTAAAAGCGTTTCAGTACAACTTAAAGTATGTTATAACCAGAAGTTATTGCTCTTGGTATATCATTGAGCATACCACAACTCACCCTTGTGTGGACCTGAGTAATATCAAATATAATGCATATATTATTTCAATATTATGCTTTTAGGCACCTATGTTGAAGCCCAAAGCACTTTACAAAGGGTGTGAGTTTTTATGGTGTCGTTATTGATCTTAGGATTGTGAAGCCGACACAGGACTTGGCGGAGGCCTTGTCGACGAAGATATGACCAACGAGGTGCATGTAGTGTAGAGAGGGGTCCAAGTACAGAGACCTGGGGAACACCTCAAATAATTAAGGGGCAGAGCTACGTTAGTTAATGTTATGATGTTGAGTTCTATGTCACCTGTTCTCATAGAGTTCAGAGTAGTGAAGCATGTGAACATGTGTTGCAGACTATCGGAGCGTTGTTTGTCACTCTGGGTGAGATGGGATTCACCAAGGATCAGATCCAGTCGGCGGTGCAGGCGGGGCACTTCTCCGTTGCGGATGCTGCAGAGTGGTGAGCGTTCGTCTGTAATGGAAAATTACTGGTATTTGGTCTGGTGCAACGAGTGTCCTTGAATAAATGTGACGTTTCCCTCTGCTGCCGTGGCTGTAATGGGGAGTTTCCTCTCAGTCTTTCTCACACACATTCTGCCTGTATTCTCTTTGATCATGTGTTTGTACCATTCAGCTGTTTTAAGACTACCAGATTCACTCGTATGTTGATGGAAATCGTTAGCATCAGAGTTACATCTAACCTTTAATAACCTCCATTTTGTTCATTTTGTTCCCCATCTGTGTCGATCCCAGGCTCTTGCAGGGACAGAATGTGCGACACAAATTGATGAAGCGGCCGTCAGAGCCGGCTGAATCAGCATTCTCTGCCTTCAACCCTCCCAAGGACCAGGCATCACATGGAGGGTCAGCTGACAGCGGAGGTATGACGCACCACACATCCAACCAGTCACATTGTGAGAGGAGTTTTGTCCTGGGTGCAAGCTGGGAAGGCAAGGTAAACATAGAGATTCATAGTTTTATCCACACGCCAACTATTGTATTCCCAGCCAACATTCCTACACTAGCTATTGTTGGCATATTATTATCAATAAGTTTGTTAAGTTAACTTGCAAGGTCAGGTAAGGTAGCTGAAATACTGACATGTTGTTTATTGTCTATTGATCATTGATAAGATCAGAAAGGAATGTACAGCCAGATGATGTACATTCCTCCACAGGATGGTGAAGTATTGGTGGTGAAGACACAGAGTCTATAGTGGACAGGAACGTTTATTGGTTAAGGTCTTTGACTCCCAGCCAAAAGGTTTAGGGTTCAATCCCCAATGTCGGTAGGCATCCTTGCGCAAGAGGCCCTTACACCTCCCTAATCCTTAAAGATATGTACCTGAAATAAATGAACTTATCTTTGGATAAAAGCGTCATAAAAGATAAAAGCTGCATGACTCCATAGTAGATGTACCAAACTCATCTTCATCCTCCTCTCTGTGTGTGTGTGTGTGTGTGTGTGTGTGTGTGTGTGTGTGTGTGTGTGTGTGTGTGTGTGTGTGTGTGTG
>JAOPJL010000112.1:6736389-6749938 GCA_027123545.1 Trisopterus esmarkii
CGCCAGTCCTCCCCCCGCCAGTCCTCCCCCCGCCTGGGCCCAAGGAGGAGCAGGAGTGCACCGCTGCTCCTCCTCCTTCCCCTGCTCCTGCTCCTGCTGCTGCTGCTGCTGCTCCTGCTCCTTATGCTCCGGCCCGGATGGAGGAGGAGGCAGAGATGGAGCAGGATGGCCCTCCTCCGGCGCTCCCCCACCAGCAGTGGGAAGAGGCGGTGGCTTATGCCGGGGTCCCTGGAGCCCCGCCCCCTTTCTCTGGCCCCTCCCACTTCTGGGGTAAGACCCGCCTCCGGTTCACCCTCAGGGTCTGAACCCTCAGGAGGACATTGGAAAATTGGGAAAGGGAAAAAAACAAAAAAACATACTGGAATAATTTTAACCAATCATGGAAAATGATGGTTATGGTTACAGGTTATGAAGGGTTAGGGTTATGAAAGGTTAGGGTTATACTACTCTTTGTTTATTGCGCCTGCATTAGAATAAGATCAGTTTGTTGTGCTGTTGGAGAGATGGTTGTGGAAGCAGATGGGTGAGCAGTGACATGACGGTCCTGGTTCTGGTTGTGGGGCAGGGCGGGGTCAGAAGCTGGAAGCCGGAGAAGTGGTCGCCTCAGAGGAAGAGGATGGGGATGAAGAGCTGGAGGCTGACCAAGAAGAAGAGCCGCCTTTCATGCCTAATGGTACTGCTCTCTCTGTTTCTGCATTCTCGCTCTCTGTCTCTTATTATGGACCAATATATCCAATACATCACTTATTTTTTAAGTTACTGAAGAGGTGGATTTTTTTTTTTTGGGGGGGTTTTTCCCCCACCTACATTTGACCCGTTAGTAACTGTGGTTTGTACCTTGGCATGTCCTGATGCATCGCTGATGCTTCATCCTGGTCCAGGGATGCCCCGGCTGCCCTTCCTCCCAGACAACAGGCTTCGTGGTGGGGTGGAGCCCCGCCACCAGTGGCCCGAGCAGGGCAACAGACTCCAGTGAGCCACCACTACACCCTGCTAATACTACTACTACTATGTCAGAGATACGCTAATGCTAGATTGTTTAGCTACGCTGATAATGCATTTTGAATCCAAGATAATGCTTTATTGTAGCATATGCTACATAATACTATTGTAGCATTATAAGCCTTGGCAGAAATATGCATGTATATTATGTGTTCATGCGTGTAGAGCCTCATTATCTGTGTGTCTCCAGGGAGGGCGTGATGGAGGAGGCGGCGGCCCCGGAGGAGGCTGGGGTGCGAGCGGGGCCGGGGGCTGCTGGCCTGGCCGCCGTGGAGCGCCTTCAGAGGGCGTCTCCGCAGGACGACCACCCAGCCCACCAGGGGCTCCCCTCCCCGCCCAAGAAGGCCTACAGAGCCCCCAGCGTCACGTCGCTGTGCAGCATGGCCACGCGCGCCACCGCACAGCTCATGGCCGGTACGGCGGCCAGTCCAACGCAACATGTGCCACTCGTAGCTCCCCTGCTGTCACCCATCGTAGCTCACCACAGCGCCACAGGAAACGGATTTGTAGCATGCATTTAACGGCAACTGTAGCTCCACTACTGTCCTACCAGCTGAACAGTAGCCCCACCTCCTTCTGAGCATAGCGCCACCGCTAACGCTCGTAGCTCTGCCACTGGCTCGCTGTACTAATGGGGCTAACGGCTAACCGAGGCCGATGCCTCTCCCCCTCTCTCCTCCCAGCTCCCAGCATGCAGTACAGCAGCAGCCTGGCGTGTTTGACCCCGGAGCTGGCCGAGCTGCTGCTCAGCCACATGGCCCGGGAGCGGCTGCTGCGCCCGCGCACCCTGGAGCTCTTCTTCGGCTGCCCTCTGCAGAAGTTTGTCCTCAACAGCTACCCTTACTCCACCAACGACCTGCTGAGGCAGCTCAGGGCCTTCCATGCCCTCAAGCACCTGTGCCTGGTCAACTCGCCACTCATTACCGGTACCGGCAGCAGCTCTAGTTACTACCTCTGATATGACCTCTAGTTACTACCACTAGTTACTACCTCTAGTTACTACCTCTAGTTACTACCTCTAGTTACTACCTCTAGTTACTACCTCTGATATGACCTCTAGTTACTACCTCTAGTTACTACCTCTAGTTACTACCTCTAGTTACTACCTCTGATATGATCTCTAGTTACTACCTCTGATATGACCTCTAGTTACTACCTCTAGTAACTTCCTCTAGTTACTATCTCTGATATGACCTCTTTGACCTCCACAACATCTAGTTACTACCACCTGTTTGTACTACAACCTTTCCTTGCCCCCTTTAGATAACATCTCTTAACATCTCTCTCTTCTGGATTTGACCTCTAGTTACTAGAACCTCTGCTAACCCTCTCTATTAGACGTTGGAGTGTCCACCAAAATGTACGAATGACGGCTAATCCGATGGCTAGGGCTTTCCTGCGTGCTGATTGGCTGTTTCTGTTCCTTTCTAGACTCCGGCCTGTCTGTGCTGTCAAGTCTGGTCAAACTCCAGCACCTCAACCTGTCCTCCTGTGGAAAACTCACGGACTCCTGTCTGCAGTACATCACAGGTCTCCTTCCCGCCCTCCCTCTGACCTCCCTCTGACCTCCCTCTGACCTCCCTCTGACCCCCACAGCCCGGCTGGGGGCTGGTCACGGGGCCGGCTCCCGTTCTCAGGCCCAGCCTAAGCTGCTGTCTGAACTCAACTCTCTCAGCCTCCATGTGCTAATCCTTAAAACGGCCTTTTCACCAAAAATAGAACAAAAAACATCTGTTCTTCCACTTTGTTTATGTGGAATTAGCCTCTGAAACTAAGTAGAAGAAATCATAAGAAATGCTTACATGGTGTAATTTGCACTTAATCTTGATCTGAATGTTGTACGGCTCTAATGTCTGACCCTCAATGAAGAGAGAAATATTACAACTATACCTTTCATGAAAAAGGAACACAAACAGCTGTCTCTTGCTACAGTTCCCAGTCTACCTTAAGCAAAATGTCTCACTTGATGCCTTTTAAGATGAACACATCCCCTAAAGGATGACAAAGTAAATGGTAAACCTCCACAATAAGGCCATCATAAAAGAACCTGAAAATATGGCTGCAAAGACAAAAGATGTGCAGGTGACCTACGATGTGGGCGTCCCTGAACTAAAGTGAATGGGCCTTCATCTCCCCTAGCTGGTGTGTAGAACCGAGATAGCCACTAGGTGCATTTTTCTGTGTTCAGATGGATTCAGGGGGAGGGTGGACGGCAGACCAGGTATCATTTTAGTGGACAAGAACAGGACTAGAACTTAACTAAAGTGTGTGTCCCTGTGTCCCGCTGTCCAGGCCTGAAGAGCCTGACCTTCCTGTCCCTGGACCAGACCAAGGTGAGTGACGCGGGGATGCTGCCCTACCTGCACTCGGCTCCTGCCAGCCTATCACAGCTCAGCCTCAACAACACGGCGGTCACAGAGGTAACGCTGGCCGCGCTGCCCACCTCCACGCCACACCTACGCTTCCTCAGCATCAAGCAGACCAAGGTAGGAGAGCCCAGAGCCCAAGTGATACTAATGCACAACACTGACACTTCCCTGTTCATTAACATGTGAACATGTTAATGACCTTGGTTAATATCCTTAATGACACCCTCCCTTCTCACCAGGTGAGCGACGTGTCTGCGCTGACGGAGCTGCTGCACCTGCAGACGCTGTACCTGGACGGGACCGGTGTGACGGAGCGCTCCCTGGAGCCCCTGGCCCGGCACCCCTCCCTGGCCGCCCTCAGCGTGGCCGGGATAGCCGTCCAGGACCCCGACCACGCCCTCCACCTCATCTCAGGTGAGGCCGAGAACATGGAGGTGGAGTCAATCATGAGGATAGCAGCAAAAGCACCGAGTTGGCCAATGCGAGGAAAGGGAATACAATCTGAGGCCTCAAGGTGCATGAACGGCGTGTAGAAGATACTAATGAAGCCACGCCCCCAGGTCTGAGGCTGAGCCAGCTCACGCTGCCCGGACGCCACTCTGTGACGGACAGAGGGCTGTCCTTCCTCGCCAGGCTCACCCTGCTGACGGAGCTCGACCTCACCGACTACACCAAGGTCACGGACCAGGGGGTCAGCCAGCTGGCGTCCATGACCAGGTAACACACCGGCACTGCTAACAGACTGGTACTAATGTACTGGTGATATACTGGTAGTATCACACTGGTACTGACATACAGGTCATCTTCTGAACAAGTAACCCTAGTAGTAACAGACTGGCAGACCAGTACTGATAAACTCTCAATACACTGACGTCCTGAGCTGACCTGTGAAGCAGTTCTCCTGCTGCAGTTCTTTATTAGAACATCTCAACGCTCCCCATGAGCCACGTGTAACTTCTGTCCCCCCTGCAGTCTGAAGAAGCTGTCTCTTAGCAACACGGGGCTGACGGACGCGGGCCTGGCCCCCCTGCGGAGCCTCAGGGAGCTGCAGGAGCTGTGTCTGGACCGCACCGCCGTCACCAGCCGGGGCGTCGCCGCGCTCATCACCTGCCTGCCCCACCTCCAGGTAGCTCCTCCCACCAGCCCGTCGAGGCGGTAAATACATTTCTAATGCGCCAGTTGAAATCCAGCGAGCGCTGATCTGAACCGTGGCGTGTCCCAGGTGCTGGGGCTGGCCTGCACGCGCGTGGGAGACTCGGTCGTGCGGAGGGGTCTGGCCGGCTGCAGCCAGCTCATCAAACTCAACCTCAGCCGGACACGCATCACAGATCGTGGTAGGTCCAAGCCCCCCGCCTCAAAGAGTCTATTGAAGCCACAATGCCAGGCTAAAGGCTAATGCCCCACCCCCCCCAGGTGTGAAGCTCCTCAGACACATGCACCTGGCCCAGGTGAACCTGGACGGCACCGGGGTGACCATGACCGGCGTCCTCTCACTGAGGAACATCAGCAGCGTCCGCGCCAGCAACACGCGCGCCATCGCCCCCGACGACGTCTCCGACGACGACCAATCCCAGTGAGATCCCAGCCAGACCTGGCTCTCATTGGTCCTGAGTAACACTACTGCACCACATATTTTAATGCAAACGTTGAAGGACGGCCCCTTTGAAGGTTGAGACCGGCGTTGTTCTGTAAATTCTTATAAATAGAACGATAAGATGACCACATCCATCACTTATCAGTGGACTCATTTGTTTTTGGTGATTAATTAGGCTAATGAGTGAGCAGGGGAACTTCACTTGCTTTTAAATAGTTATGCAATTAAAGAATGTATTCTGTGATCCGTAAAAGGATGCCTCTAGCATATTGTTTTTGGGCAACAGTCCAAAGTCTAGACCACGGAAGGTTATCCCATTTACTGCCCGAGGACAAGGAGCAGGAACGTGTTGGTTCGGTTTACTTAACGAGATCCCCTCTGGTCTTAAGAACTGCACTGTTAAGCAGCAGCCTGGCAACCATCCCTTGGCCATGAGAACTGCGCTTGAATCCCAAACAGGGCCGTTTAACATTTACTCCGACACACGCGTGTTACAACTTCCCATATTTAACCCCTCCTGTCTGCAGCTTCTGAAGTCCGGTCTAGGAACAGATGGGGCAGCATCTGTTTAACATACGTCTAGTCTGATTAACCGGTATACTCGTACATGTAGTCAGAACGTCTAGCTAAATTAAACGGCAACCTTGCATTACAAAGCAGCAAAGAATATGTCTTCACTATCCTTTTAAAGTTCCATTTCTAATATGTTAACAGCTTATATCAAAGCAGATGACATGTTGGGGGAGTAGAATCTTGTTCATCTGAAATGACTAGCGCTGAGGTGAGCGGAGTATACACATGTCCATCCTCACCTCCAGAGCAAAAACTCACAACGTTTTTAATGTTTTGTTTACAGAATTGTAAACTATACTTTATTTTCAGAAAATGGTTATTTTTGGATGCGACCACTGTTGGGGTACATTTACAAATAGAGCATAATGTGGAATGAATAAAGTCTGCATTTAAATCTGATGTGTTGATTCAAGAATCCATTAACTGAACATAATGTCCAATTGAAAATTCTGTTGCGTTTTTATTTCAGACAAACCTTTATTGCATCATTTACAATGTTAAATAAGGCATAACTGCTGTTTCAAAGAAAGAAAAAAAAAACTTTTAAATATCATTAAATGACCTTAGAGCCACTCCATACTTCAGGGAAAACCAATCATTTTCTATGAGGACAGCACAATGGAATGTGTTCCAGAATGCACTGCGATGCTCCTGGTGAACAGAAGCATAGTGCAGCTTGAGGTGAGGAAGTCCCATGTCGAACTGAGGGTAATATTAGGATGTATAACAGACGTGCCTGTGTTCAAGATGCTTCTTAACAGTACGGAAACATCGACCGGCCCAGCCCTGGCGCAGCACCACCCACCCATGATGCACCACGGGTGGGCGGGGCTAGTGGATATGATGGTGGTGGTGGTGGTGGTGGGACGGAGCCGGGTTAGATATCATGCTGTTGTTTCTCAATGTTGGCCTTGAGGTGTTCCTTGTAGGCCAGAATGTCCCTGTTCCACTTGGTGATGGTCTGCTTCTCACACACCCAGATCTCCTGAGCCACCTAGACAGGAAGATACAAAACGATTACTAACCCTAACTTAAAAAAATAAATAAAAAAAGATTCATTTCTGGTTTAATTAACTGACAGGGTATTCATCTCATCTAACAATTTAAGGCGAGGTCATATTGTTTTAAACGGGAAGCTGAGTTAAATGAGTTCACACCTCATAGTTGCGTAATGTTAAACAGAATGAGGGGACGTCCTTCCTATCCTGAGTCCTGACTCACCACTCTAACGATGAGTCATGTTAACAGGAAGGACTGAGTCATAGGGGACTGTCGTCAAGTCTACCCACGTCACAATCAAACTAAACCACCTACCATTACCATCCCTAACCTAAACCAGACCCTTAAAAAGGTAGAGGGTATTTCCAATGCATCGTGAGACCAGGTGAGACCAGGTGAGACCAGGTAGCGTACCTGCTGAATCAGCCTGAAGTCGTGGCTAACCAGCATGGTGCCGCCTTCGAAGTCGTTGATGGCGTCTGCGAGGGCGTCGATGGTCTCGATGTCCAGGTGATTGGTGGGCTCGTCCAGGAAGAGCAGGTGGGGGTTCTGCATGGCCAGCCAGGCGAAGGACACGCGGCACTTCTGTCCGTCAGACAGGTTCTCGATGGGGCTCGTCTGGACACACAACGGCAAGTCTTAGCCCCAAAACTCTTTGGTATTGGTTTAAACTACTGGTTTTATTGTGGGAGTCCCTAGAGATAGTGCAATTTAGAATATGCTGTAGATATTTTATGGTTCCTTTCTTTTACATTTTTTGAAGGGAAAAGTTCCTTCATGTGAAAACAACCTGGTGATTCGTGGCCAACAGTTTGGGAACCATTCTAGTGCTGGTGTCCTCTAGTGTTTCCATGGTTACCTGCTGCTTGCCCGTCAGGCCGTAGCGTCCGATGATCTTCCTCATCTCCTCCCGCTCTTTGAATTCCGGGTAGCACTTCATCATGTAGTCCAGAGGAGACAGGTCCAGCTCCAGTTGTTCTGTGAGGTGCTGAGGGACAGACAGGGAGAGACTCAGAAGGGAGGCCACAACCACCTCCATCCTGCACTCCTCCCCACTCAGTCTGGGGAACATTTCACCTGCAGATCCATTATCCCCCCCACTGTTTGCACATGACAGTGGTTTGTGCTTGGTCTAATGCAATGTCAAATAATGTGGCCGGTCAGAGTCAGGAGGTGAGTAAACAAGGCCTCCTACCTGATGGTACCTGCCGATCTTCACATGGGAGTTCTTTCGGATCATCCCGTCTGTGGGAAGCAGCTGCAGAGAAACCACAACAACCAGGTTCAACAGAGAAGACGTCACATTGGTAGGATCCCTTTGGATGCGCCGTTCAGCTAGCGATGGGTTTGAGAAGATTAAAAGTTGAGGGTCATCCTAGTGGATACGTCCCCTGACTGCATTCTCAGCCGTTTACGATGTCTTTGCATTTGCCCGGATATGGGCAACACTGGGATGGCGGTGCTATAAAACTTAACAGACAGGATAATGGGTTGCTGCGTTCCTTACCTCTCCCATGAGGAGCTTGAGCAGGGTGGACTTCCCCGCCCCGTTGGGTCCTACCAGGGCCACACGGGTGTCCAGGTCAATGCCAAACTCCAGGTTTTTATAAATGTGAGGCTGAGGAGACGAGTACAGATTAGAAACATTACACACACACACACACACACACACACACAGACAGAGAGACAGAGAGACAGAGAGAGAGAGACAGAGAGAGACTATCTTACCGAGTTGTCACTGTATCTGAAGCTCACGTTCTGAACCATAATTACAGGAGGAGGGATCGTCCCACAGGCAGGGAAACTAAACGACAGCGTCTGTAGGAGAGACAGCAGTTATCTTCTACTGTAGAAATATGAAACAGACCAAAGCAAACAGGAGAGACTGTATGAATATTAAGAGCTTCTCACCTTGTCGCTGACCACCTTCTCAGTCAGCCCGGAGGCCACCATCTTCTGCAGGGTCTTCTCTTTACTCTGGGCCTGCCGGGCCAGCTTGGCCGAGCCGTGACCAAACCGGGCGATGTAGTTCTACACAACACACGGAGTACAGGTCAGCTACAGGCAGGTAGCAGAGCCATACTGAAATACTTCAAAGATTAACATTTTGACCAATAAAAACTTTACCAATTCACAAGTTATGCTGATGACTAGAAAAAAAGCAAAAATAAAAATGTACTATCAACAAATTCAAGATTACATTTCAATTAAAGATGAATGAGTTACAAAAGGCAATGAAATGTTTGATTCCTATCTGATGCTAAACCAGTTATGTAGATGAGACCATTAAAGGTCACATGACATGCCCCCAGGTGTGCGTGATTAGCCCTTACCAGCCGCTTTGGGACCGTTAAGCAGCTCCGTATGTAAAGTAAGTTTTAATTGCTTAATAGTCTGATTTGTATGAAACTAATGAGGAATAGGTCCTATGAGGTGCAGTACGTGGCCTCCACCACAAGGGGTGCCCCCCCTACCTTCATGTGTGTTATCTGGTCCTGTTCCCAGTTGAAGCGCTTCATCTGGTTCTCCTCCAGCTCCTCTCTGGTCTTCATGTACTGGTCGTAGTTACCCTGGCAACACACATGCAAAACACAACTTTCTTATGGTGTTGCACAGAACCACAGGAAACGCCTCAAAAGGCCATGAATGTGTGGCGTAGAGGTGAGGATCTGGAGGGGACATCCATATGATCAACCTTTATCAACACCTGCTGTAACAGACAGCCATTAATAGTGGCATAAAATAAATAGTACGGAATCACTTGACATTATTCACCTATTTTACAGATCCCCACAACGAATGCATCACTTTTCATTCCCTGAAATGGACATAACGCCACAATCCAATTTAAAGAGGTTCAGAACGCTGAGAAGTAAACAAGGACATGAACAAACCCTTTAAAAAGTATTGTGTTCATGTGCGATTTATTTCAAAAGTGGCACCGGCTTCTATCAAATGATGTTCTTATAAATGACATATTGTATGTCGTTAAGCGGAGGGAGAGGGTTTTTAGAAGTCCTAGCCCCCCCCCCCCCTCTGTGTGAACGGCTCTACCCGAGGGCGGCTGCTGGGTGCTGTAGCAGGGTACTCACGGTGTAGTACTTGAGTTTCCTCTGGTTCAGGTGCATGATGTTGGTGCACACACCGTTCAGGAAGTCCTGGGAGTGGGAGATGAGCACCAGGATACGTTTGAACCTTCCGGAAGAAGAGCAGAACAGAGGGAATCATATTAGACATTTAGAAAATAATATTCATATACATGACTTATGACCTAGAGCTGTGATTGATGGTAGGTGTAATGTTGAGGGGACCTGTGCTACCCAGAGGTGTGGATCCAGAGGGTAAGTCTGATGCAGAGATGTGGTAGCTGTGTGGTTTAGAGGGACTTACGTCTTGAGCTCCTCCTCCAGCCACACGCAGGCGTCCAGGTCCAGGTGGTTGGTCGGCTCATCCAGCAGCAACATGAAGGGCTTGATGAACAGAGCTCTGTGAGGGGGGCATAAAGACTAAGACTTAGAAACCTGTAGTCTTGTGTTTCGCACCCTGCCTTTGAGATGTACATCAATACGCTGTCAATGTTGCTATATTATAGACCCGTTTTCTGTGTATTCCCACCTGGCTAGAGCCACCCTCATTCTCCAGCCTCCACTGAAGTCCTTGAGCTTCTGGTTCTGCATGGCGGCGGTGAAGCCCAGGCCGTGGAGGATCCGGGAGGCGCGCACTGCAGCCTTGTCCGCGTCCAACTCCTCCAGACGCTCGTACAGCTCCATCAGCTTCTCACACTCAGCTGGGCAGAGAGGAGGGATTAAAGGCAGTGTTAGCCAATCACCTTTTATCCATGGTCCGTTCACCAATCCCTGGTAATCTACCTGTCAGCCAACACCCTGCTTGCCTAACGGTTAGCTGTGAGTCGGAAAAAGGTTTGTGGACCAGACAATGTACCAAACTATCTTAGTCTAGAGTTAAGCCTGCTGCCCTTTTGCCATTTCAGTGTATTATATAACGGGGTGTACCGTCATATTATATAGAGAGGGAAAGGGACATAAATTGAATTTTAATGTTTTTTTTACTTTGCCATTTTGACAGCTGAGCCTAAATTAGGAAGCCGTCAACAACTCAACAAGGACTTCCTGAACTACAGCAGGACTTTACCATTCAGGTTTGCATCTGACAGCTGAGCCTAAATAAGGAAGTGCTACCACAAGGACTTCCTACGTACTACGCGGGCCTGCCTTTACAAGAACAAGTCTTCCTGTTGGAACTCACAGTCTTCACTGGCCAGCCTCTCAGCCTCCTTCTCCAGCATAATCCTCTGCTCGTCGACCTCCATCACACACTGCAGGGCCGTCTTGTCGCTGGGAGCCATCTCGCGGGTCAGATGGTAGATGTCGATGTGCTCTGGGATGGGAACCTCACGCATGCCGATAGAGGACAGCAACATCGACTTTCCTGAGGACACAGGAAACACAAATAATGAGAAACACTGAGAACCATTACTGCATGTTAGCAGGGGAGAAAGATGATGGAACCGCGCTCTGGCTTAACTGAGCACTGGCACTGGTTTGGGTGTCCTAGTCCCACTCATGCTAAAAAATTTATTCAAAGGAATGAATGATGGCTGGATGAAAGCGTCCACCGAGGGCCACATATCCTGAATCTATTTATATTCGGGATACCACGTGGTCCAGACGTGTCAACAACAATTTAATTAAATTCTCATTAAATCAGATGTCTTCTACCAAAAGAGACTTGTTGAGGATGACCAACCAACTCTGAACTTTCTAGGTACCTGTGCCGTTGAGGCCAATGAGGCCGTAGCGACGTCCGGAGTTCAGCTCCAGGGTGGTGTCTGACAGAAGCTCCTGGCCGTGGAAGGTGAGAGACATGCTGCTAATGTGGACATCAGTGCTGTTGGGGTGGGAGGACAGCACGCCGGTGGTGGCACGGGACTCAGCCTTCTTCAGCTCAAACTCGTCTATATGCTTGCACAGGCCGTCCACGACTGCGAAAAGAGCACGGCGAGTGAGTGTGTGCCTTAACTTAACTGTATTTATTTTCTGCCGCCACAAATTTCCCATCCAAGATGAATTAAGTGCCATCTTCCTCTCATCACCGAGCAGCCAGACTAGCTGCTAGCGACACCTAGCATCCAATTTACCCGAGGACACTTAGTGTTGCTAGGAGACTAGACACTGCCTAGGTTATTTAGTACAATATTGCGATGTCTCCTCCTGGTTGTAACTCACAACAAAATGTGCCTCCATTTAATTTAAAATATACATTATAAATATTAAGCAAAATTAAACTATCTAGGATTAATACAGTACATATGAATTCAGATGATTGAAATAGTACAATTGTTAAAAAAAAATTATATATATATATTAAAAAAATTTATCACAGTATAATTAATTTTTAACTGTTAAGAACAAGCATTTAAATGTTCTCTCACCGCTGTCGGTTCCATTCTGATGGCCCTCGGCGGACTCGCCGTCCCCTTCCCCGTCCAGCTCATCGGCCTTCTTGGGTCTGTTGCGGGCCTTGGCAGCCTCCTTCTTCTTCTGCGCCTTCTTCTTGGCTAGGTCGGATGGCATCTCTGTGCTGGGTTTGACAGAAGCGCGGTCAGATCGGCCGGATGTGGACCGTAGGACTCATTTAGTGACTTGAACGTGTGAGGGTCCCCGCTGCTCCCCGGACAGCAGCCGGCGGATGTCACGTTCCAAGTTTACGTGAACGCGGAATTACGAAGCAAAAGCCGGTGGTCACGGTCACACTCGCCGGTAACGATGCTCCTGTGAAATGAATGAGGGGGACTAACTAATCCTTCCGTTACGGATTTAGGTGCTTATGAAACCAATCGAACATATTCAAATTCGATCGGTGACATTAAACACATCCCCTCCGTTCATTATCAGCGTAAACTACGCAGCATCGGCGGGTCTGCGCTCCCACCTGCGCGCACATTGTGTTCAGCGGAGCTAACCCGCGAGCTAACCCGTTAGCTCGCGGCAACGCGACTACCGCTCACCCAGACCTCGTTAACACCGGTCAAACGTCGTATTAAAACCAGGACAGCATCACACCGCCACACAGGGAGGTGTAGGTGTACCGTTATACCACACACACGTAAACGCGCTGAACAATGTCGCGATGAACCGCGCCGCTCACGGAGAGCCGGCCTGGTGCTGCCGGGCTAGCGGCGGTTAGCTTCTCACGGCTACACGGCCTGCTAGCGCTGCCCGGCCACAAGGCCCCGGCTCTGACAGGGATCAAAACTGGCAAATTTAAAAAAAAATAGATTTTTAAAAACCCCGTCCGCTGTTGTCATTCAGAAACAACGTTGACTTATTCCACTTAAAGCCGGTAAACGTGATCCGTACCTGTTAGATGAGCGCTGGTCTCGGAGCGGTCTGGTGTCTCGTGTCTACTTTTTGCCGGTCGACGACGAAGCACCCGGCGGCAGAGAAGCGGTCCACTGTGAGGAAGGACCGTATATGGACATGAGGGGCGGGAACGGCCCCGGGCCCCGCCCCTCCTCGTGGGTCCGCAGTACATTTCCCTTCATGCCACCAGGGTTTATTAAGTGTATTAATAAGTAGGCTCACATATCGACAAGGAGACATGTATGAATTAATGGCATGCATCCATAGATGTATAGTGGAGAACAGGGAATAAAGAATTGTATATATTACGGACCCATGTTCAGTTGGAATATAGCCTATGTACATTGATATATTTCAGATGAAAGCTGAGTTATTTGTTTGGAGTCTGCTCCATTGCCATTTTTGTTCACTGTACGCCGCCTCTTATTCCGCACTGGCTTCATTCAATCTGTCCGCCGATTAATAGGTTTATTTATAAGGGCAGACAGAGCCCCCCGGTGTGAGGTCTGGTGACGTGTCTGCCGGTGGATTTCCAGTAGACTCAAACACGATCACACGCACACACACACACGCACACACACACACACACACACACACACACACACACACACACACACACACACACACAC
>JAOPJL010000112.1:6996388-7010277 GCA_027123545.1 Trisopterus esmarkii
GAGAGAGAGAGAGAGAGAGAGAGAGAGAGAGAGAGAGAGAGAGAGAGAGAGAGAGAGAGAGAGAGAGAGAGACGTTTAATGAGGTGACACCCGCACGCCCGTGCATCGGGGTCAGAGGGCACCATTTTGGTTTTCTCACCTCGGACACAAACTTGGTGGTGCCGTCGCTCAGCGTCTTCAGCATGGGCGTGGCATCGGCGTAGAACAGGGAGATGCGGTTGGCCAGTTCGTTGTTCACCTCGTTCTCCCCGTCGGCCTGGAACATTGTTAGAGATCGTTCAAATATTAACGCGCTTACAGAAACAATATTGATTATTAACCACTCAACCGGGATGTGTGGTGAAGGTTTCACAGAGAACCCTGCGGGATTCATCCTGTTCTAAATGCATCTTTAAACAACGTCAGGAGCCTCAAGCCGCCTGCCGCTCAGATGAAGAACAAAAAGGTGCAAGGATATAAATATTCTCCTTCAATGTCTAATTTACTTTTTTTCATAATTTTTTCTGTCTGGGCTTCTAAGTGAGGACTTAAGAAGCGAGCGTGCGTTCCACACGAGGGACGCTGGGCTTTCATCTCCAGCGTCTCACCGGCTCCGCCGCCCGAGACGCCGCCGCCGCCGAGACGGCCAGACAGCACGCCTCCGACGGGACGCGACGCGACAGCCTACTGTCGGGAGCCATTTGGCTAACGGAACACTCTGGAAGGGATCGCATTAAAACACACCGTCCCCGCTGAGCAACATACAGACATGTACGCAGACGGGCGAGACGCTTTAAGTCCCTGACAAAAATAAAAGGAGACTTCTGCGACGACGAGAAGCGGCAAGTCAACTTTATGTGCTTTGTCGTCACGTAGCAGCTGCTTTTATCTAAAGAGATGGCAGGGAGTTCAGATACAGGTCATTGAGGAGCAGGTAGGGGTTAGACAGTACAGAGACAGGTCATTGAGGAGCAGGAAGGGGTTAGACAGTACAGAGACAGGTCATTGAGGAGCAGGTTCGGGTTAGACAGTACAGAGACAGGTCATTAAGGAGCAGGTTTGTGTTAGACAGTACAGAGACAGGTCATTAAGGAGCAGGTTTGTGTTAGACAGTACAGAGACAGGTGATTTAAGAGCAGGTTTGTGTCAGACAGTACAGAGACAGGTCATTTAAGAGCAGGTTTGGGTTAGGGCATCTTGTTCCAAGGGGGCTTACAGGTATAAGGTATTATACACAGAATCTGATTTGACGAAGAACATGAGATGAATGAGGATAGCTAGTGGTCATAACCAGGCTATGTAGCTCAAGCTAAAGTTAATCAGGAAGACGATATTCCCCTTCTATTCCTCATTGCTCAGACACTGCCCCTTTCCTCTCTCAACCAATCGGAAATTGTTTTGTGTTCAAACAGGAGAAATTGTGCCAAAACACTGCGAGATTGCGTTCTCCAGTCCAGCAACTTCATCTTCAGTCACCATCATCACCATGGATCCATCGTCCATATGAGAAAATATTTTGATGGTGTCATAATCACCAAAACTTGACGTCTCAATCAATGTTGTGGTCCATTTAATACTAGATTCTCCTTGAAATGTAACTGTGCTCCTGTGTTTATACATGGGCAAACTGGTCCCTGCCGAAACCAGACTACTATCAGCGCATCATCTGATCATTCTTGTGATTGGCTTTTGATTGTTTATGTACCAGAAAGAAACCTTCCTTCACGGTTTCAACCCATCATGTATCACTGAGGTATGCTAACTCAGAAAACCCAAACCACTTTGCACCTCATACCCCTACACACCACACACGCTTACATTATGATATCATAAAATCATAATAATAACCCCGCAACAGCTCCACCAACAACACCTCCATCATATACCCTCTCATGAATAGGCCTCCACCATGAGAGATGTCCCACCACTCACATGCTGCACAGGGCACAACGCCTCATGTAACACATAGACACAAACAGAGACGGGGATCTCAAAGTGACGAGCACCACGACCATCCTGTGCCTCATCAGGGACAACGACGGGACGGCCTACAGAGAGGCCGTGAAGACGCTAACCTGGCGGGTGCTAGGAAAATAGCTTCTCTCTAAACGTCATTCAAAGCAAAGAAAGGACCTTGGACCACGGGAGACAGACAGCAAGGGGGGATGAGAGGCTGAGGTTGAAAGGATCACAGCCTCCAGTTCCTTGTGCGTGTGTGCACTCCACCGGAGAACATCTCTTATGAAACCGACCCACAGACAGCGTGGTCAAAACACTCGCCAGCGCCTCTAATTCCTGAGGAGACGCAATATGTTTGGCAGGACACCAGCAACGACCAAAACTTCTACAGGTGCACCAGCGAAACTCCTGCTGACCGGCCGCATCACAACCCGGTACAGGGAACCGTTCTGCCCACAGCCGCATCACAACCCGGTACAGGGAACCCTTCTGCCCACAGCCGCATCACTACCCGGTACAGGGAACCGTTCTGCCCACAGCCGCATCACAACCCGGTACAGGGAACCCTTCTGCCTACAGCCGCATCACAACCCGGTACAGGGAACCCTTCTGCCTACGGCCGCATCACAACCCGGTACAGGGAACCCTTCTGCCTACAGCCGCGGGTCCCGAACAGAGTGCGTGTGATTTGCAGCACAGCACATCGCTGGAAACCGACTCCTGGCCGCTCAGGATATCTCTCAGCGGCAGTGTCTGCGGAAGTCACACAGCAGCATCGTCATGGGCCCCAGCCACCCAGCGTGCAGACTCACCGCCTGGCAGACGAGCACGAGGGCATGGCTGCACGTACCCCCGGACTTAAGGACGGATTTTACCTCCAGGGTATCAGGCTTCTCAACTCATTGACCTAAATAGTCCTGCTGTCTGCAGCAGCCATGACTTTTGCTATTATACCAGGACTTATACGTGCCTAATGTGCAATTCTTCCGTTTGCACTTGTCACTCTCACAGCAGAACCCTCATATCGATATATAAACATAGTGTTATATTTATCACATTTTATATAAGATGTTATTGCAACTAGTGCGCTTACTGCTGAGCTGTGCTGGTTTTTCTCCTTCGACACATTTCACTGCAGCGTTCCTCCTTTAGTAACCTACATAGACTGAAAACTGAAACTGAAACAAATGCCCCTTTAACTACCTGTTATGGTTTAAAGCTCTGCCCCTTTGCACTGGCTGAATGTATGGAGTAGATACATATGATCCCAACTCGAGGTGTAGGTCCCACACTTGAGATGTAAACCAGAATAACACAGAGAGGGCATGGCAGGACAGCTTCAATGTGGAAGAAAATGTATAGGATTTCATCAACGTGAACAATGGAACAGAACAGCACGTTTTCTTTTAGGTTTCATCTCCTCTAAAGTTATGGGTGCTAGAATAACAACCCGCAGTTAATAATAGGCCTACTGCTGTTATACAACAACAGTTGGGGAAAGATAGAGCCATGTGATGCGTTTCAAACATTTGTATCTCCATAAGTTCTCTATAAAAGAGTGCGAGGTGTTCTACGGTAATGTTTTCTTATATAAGAGCGCATTAGCGCTCGACAATGCCACAGTACAGTACGCTAGTGATATGATTGTTAAAACACCATCTTCCTCCTGGCTGCTGAACAGCAGTGCATCGACACACACGTTCATAGACAATCGATCTATAAACGTCATCAATATAATTACTTACCGGATCATTTGGCGCTGAGTTCGGTTGCTATATATATTATATTCCATTTTTCGGATGATCACTTGCGCGTCTCTCAGACGCAGATCTCCACCTCATTTCCATGTGCTCGCGACCACGCGCTCCACGCAGCCGAGGAACCGTCAGACTCGGGGAGTGACGTCACGGCGAGACTAGAATTAAATGGCCCGCGGTGAGGATAAAAATCCGCTCCATCGCGTAATGGCTCCGTTAGGAAATGCCGTTGATTCGCTTGCTTATTAAATGCGTTACTCAAAATAAAAAATATTTTAAATATGAATCATGCAGCAGGCTCATTTAAATGTGCCACTATTGTGTTGTGGTTTCTGCTGCTTGCTGAATATGTAGTTCGTCACACATGGTTTATTATAGCGTATAGGCTACACATAGCAGAGCAGACCCAGGAGAATCTGTACAAAAACGAAAGCAATAATGTATAGAAGGGTTTGAAGATCAGATAACATGAGATTTTTTATTAGCAAAACTCGCCATTTTGAGAGGACTGAGGTGCGTACTGTAAAATTGTGTTCAGTGTAGACAAACAATAACCTTGGCTAATGTTTCATGTCTCGTATGAGAAGGGCTGCGGAGATTTATAACACAACTATGTCTCTCTGTAGTGACAAATAATTTGATTATATATATTAAATTACAAAAAAGATTACCAACATACCTAACACCCTTAACAAGAAATGCTTCCAAAATGGAGATTGATGTTGAGGTGTGATGTCCTGAGTTCAAGCTTTATAGTGTACACAAACACGTTAAGGTCTCAAATTTAGAAGATAAGTGAATGAACACAATCTAGACATATTTTCTAGAATATACTTTAATACACTGGACATCTACACATCTAATAGCTTGAGTGCCTTCTTTAACCGTATGATAATGGAGCTGGGATTCTAATGGATGTCTTGAAGCCCCGTCCTGATCCACTGCAGAGCTAGAGGGGCGTCACCCGCCCCCACCCACAGCCTGCTATAATTACACAGTGGCCCTTTAACTGCCAACCTTTGGCAGGGCATTTCATTGATCACCATTAAGCATAACGACAGCAGGGGCGGACAGGGCTTGATGTCTGGGTTCAACTATTGTTGGCTCTCCTCTGAACCCTCGACCCGCACTCATCACGCGTGTTGTGGGTGGCGGGAGAAATGTAAACAAACACGGAAGCGCGTTTCCTAGTAGTGGCAGACGTTGGTGTGATCTGACGTCATAGCGGAGGCTAACATGTGACGAGGGTCCGACCAAAGAAAAGCAAAGAGAGACAGTTTCAGGAAACATTTTTTATATTTGAATTGAGGAACAAAATGGAAAAGCGAACACTGAAAACAACTGGGTGAGATCTTCCAGTCAAATTGATCCAAAAATACATTTAATAGGAAATTTTATTTACAAAATAATGAAAAACAAAAGAAACATAAAAAAATTATAATTCATGTCGGGCGCTCAACTGTGCAGCGTCCCCAAATTTTTTCTTTTTATATTTTATTAATAAAAATAAACTTTAAATATTGTAATCCAACCATAACGTCTGAGGCAGTATTGAAAACGTTGAAATCCAACAAAATCTCCACAACTTTTGAATCCCCGTCTTGCATTCGCATGCAACATTAGAACCTGTACACACACTCAACCGACTTGCATAAAAAAAAAATAAAAAAAACCAGCAGCTCCAAGTCTTAAGACCCCAGAGCCTCAGGGGGGGCCGGGGGGCCGGGGGGCCGGGGGGGGGCCTCAGGGCCGGGGGGCCTGCAGCAGGCACAGCCTCTGTCTGAGGGCCTCGCTCCTCCTCTGGAGCGTCTCCTTGGCGGTCACCAGCTGCTTCTCGTCCGCCTGCATGCCGTAGATGCACTCCGTGGCCTTCTTCAGGATCACCACCTTGGCCGCCTTCTCGTTGTTGGCCACCTCGGGGATCTCGTCGCGCAGCGCGAAGAAGCTCAGCTTGAGCTCGTTGCGGCGCTGGCGCTCCAGCACGTTGTGAGTCCGCCGCTTGTCGCAGTCCTCCGTGTCCGAGGTGCGCGGGCTGGCGCACTTCCTGTTGCCGCTGATCTGCTTGAGCACGCGGCCGTGCCCGTGCCCGTGCCCGTGGCCGTGGTGGCTGTGGTGGTGGCTGTGGTGGTGGCTGTGGTGGTGGCTGTGGTGGGAGGGCGGCGAGCTGCTGCTGTCCAGCTTGAGGCGTTTGACGGCGGCGCCGGCGGCGGCGGGGGCGGGGGGGTCGTGGCGCGTGGAGGGGTGAGCGGCGTAGTTGTGTTGGTGCGTGGAGACGTGGCAGCGCTTCAGCACCAGCGGGCTGGGGTGCCGCGTGTCTGACGGAGACGAGTCGCCCCGTTTGAGGTGCTGCCTCTTCTCCACCGTCACCACGTCGATCTCCTCCTCGTCCTCGTCGTCATCCTCGTCTTCCTCCTCGTCGTCATCGTCATCCTCATCGTCACCCTCATCTTCTGAAAGAGATGGACGAGCAGAAGGTAAACAAACAGCCTAGACGTTCAGGGATGCATTTTAAAGGAACAAGGCGGGGAAACGTGCTGATCTTCCCCGGGATCAGCTGTTTCTGACGCCCCCCCCCCGCAGCTCAACGACATGCCGGTCCACTACACTGCAGCGCGTCATAGCAACCAACAGTACCCCTCCCAGCTGGGACAGAGGAAATGCGTTCCAACCACTCACCCGAGTGGTTGGAACCGCACCAGCTCGCCTCCAAATGACCCGCCCTACATCCTCCATCCCCCCCTCTCCCGCATTCATCTTCATTAGTAAACACAAGATCAGAGATAACCGCTAGCCGGTGTCGAGCCTACCTGAGTCGCTGCAGCTGCTGCTACTGCCGCTACTGTTGGGGGGGGTATCCAGTGACAGGTCCCGTGGGGAGGCGGTGCAGCTGGTGTCGATGGAGGTGGTGGTGGTTGTGGTGGTGGTGGGGGTCTGCGGTAGCACCGCAACACTGGGCTTGGGCGTCTCGGCAATGGGGTAGGGGAAGACCACGGAGGGGTCGATGCACTCCTCCGCGGACGTGTTGAGGTCTTGCAGGTAGTTTGTGTTGAGTCTCGCTGACGGACATTCGGCCGCGGGGCTACTCCCCCCCGTGGAGGAGGCAGAGTCCCTGCGCGCCGCGTGAAGCGACGCCAGACGGTCCGACACTACTTTCTCGAGCTTGGCCACGGCGGAGAAGCCGCTCCACATGCAGTCCTGGATGATGATGGACTTGAGGAAGGTCTGGGAGTAGTCAGAGTCGCAGATGATGCTCTGGTTCACCGCGTCGTCCCCCAGAAACTCCGTGACCATCTCCAGCTGGTCGGCCGTGGAGGGGAAGAGGCTGGAGAGAGAGGGTCTGCGGCTTGGGGAGAGGGGCGGGGTGGGCAGCAGCTCGAACTTCTTCCAGATGTCCTCGCTGGGGGCCGGCGGCTGGGGCTGCTGGTTGTGGTGATAGAAGTCCTCCTCCTCGTTGTCGTCGTAGTAGAAGTAGGGCTGCAGTGAGTCGTAGTCGTAGTCATAGTTTTTACTCGTCGCGGTAGCCCCTGAGGAAGAGTTCAGCGGCATGGCTGCCCGAAACGTCGAGAAACTGAAAGGAGACGGAGACGTTGTAGTTAGTATTAATTAGTCACCTTTAAGTGATGTGTGTGCGTGAGTAAACGCTGCGACAAGGTGTGTTGGGCATGCGTCGAAGCAGCAGAGCTCACATGGCAGACAGTTCAAAACACCGAGCAGGCGCTGCCGGCGTGCAGGCACTTCTGTAGCAGCAGGTGCTCGATGCGTGGCTGAAACTAACTAAAACATGCAGCACACACACACACACACACACACACACATAGATGCTGCAGTACACACACACACACACACACATACACACACACTCACATGCTGCAGTAGTACACGCATGCTGCAGGTCACACACATGCAGCACACACACGCCATGCTGCAGTAGTAACGTTACGCACTAAGCCAGAGATAAGGGTTTAAACCCGGCGACCCGCTGTGAGGCGAGGCGCCATGTGTCCAATGCGCTGCTGGATTCCTCCTCTTACCGTGAGCGTGAAACGGTTGACACCCGGTGCGGGTCTGAGGAGCGGCGGGCAGAACCCGGACCCAAAATACGCTAAAAGTGCAAGTATTCCAGCAAGAAAGAAACGTTAATCCAGTTCTGGCGTGAGGCGGAAAAATCTCGCTCGTCCTGTCAGTGGAGCCGGAGGAGGCGTGCGTGTGTGTGTGAGCAGTAGAAACGCGGGACGCACGGCGGCTGCGGAGTGACGCCGTTCACGAGCTGCATGGAAATCACAGCTGAGGCGCGACCGGCTGCAATAAGAAGGCAGCGCACTCTGCGCGGAGCGTATCCCTCCGCGCGGGTTTAGCTTTCACGTTTCCCGCTAAATAAGCAATGGATTTGGGTCTGAATGAAAACACATATATTCTCCACAGGTTGTGCTATTAATTAAGACTAGAATCGAGGATGAGTGTATTTGTGGATATTTAGTGTGTACAAGTAATCTTTGAAACGGGGGACTACTTCGTGGTGGAGGGAGACAATGTGGGAGGGGTTAGTTGTAGTAAAGGAGTCCATTGACACCTACTGACAGGCGAAGTAGTACTGTAGTAAAGTGGTGGGTGATAGTATTACTGTAGTACGTTGGGGTGGTAACCTCTCATAACAAGCATTTGCCTTTCACTTGGAGTTCTTCCTAAACGACAGCCCCGCCTTAAGCACACACTATAACAACACAAAAGATAGTAGACTAGATAGTAGACAATTCAACGCCCAATAAAAATCGACTCATATTCTTGGAATTTTTACAGCTATTTAATGATTATTCAATATGCCGGTGCCATGTGTAGTGCAGACACACACACACACACATACACACACATCATTCAATGAATAAACATTCGTTTGAATACACCGATTTTTGATTCAGTTTATACGGCTATATGGTTTATTAATTTAGGCTGTATAACAGTGCTGCATTGCAATACGGAATGATACATTCACTACGACAGGTGTTTAATGTGTGATTTAATGGGGCCTGCTGTTGAAGGAATAAAAAATACCAGTAGAATGAATGTACGTGTTGGGATTACACCCCGCTGTGTTTTGATAAAACTCGGTTGGACTCAGGAAAATAACACTCACTGTGTGGGCAGAGAGCAGAGCGGCTGCGGCCAGACAAGCCTCCCCCTCCCCTGGTTAGACGGTCCTACTGCGCCCTCTGCCGGTCGGACAGCACACTGCCTGGCGCTCAGGGAAATTCAGAGCAGAAATGATAGGACAGTATATTCAATAGAGAAAATATAATTAAAAAAAATCTATTTAAGTGCAATTACAAACACAGAGCTCAAATTACAAAAATTGCAACATAGCTGCAGTTTAATGATGAAAAGTAACTATCGCAACACTTTAAGGTTTAGACGTTTGAGGTAGATCTCTGGAAAGTACATTCTTAAACCTACACAATATATTTGTTTAAACCCCAAAGGTACTTAAATAAACATTGATCAGTGTTTTCTAGGTTTAAGATCAGTGATCACTCTCTTTTCGGGATGTCTTTCAAGGAGAAAACATCTCATTAGTGGCAGAATTACCCTGATCAAAGACATAATCAAATGCCTGCTCTTGGAATAAGGGTTGGTTTTAGGGTTTGGTTTTTGGTTTAGTTTTAATGTCTGCTCTTGGAATAAGGTTTGGTTTTAGGGTTTGGTTTTTGGTTTAGTTTTAATGTCTGCTTTTGGGATAGGGTTTCGTAAGTTTTAGTGTTTTGTATTTGGGTTTTAGGGGCTGGTTCAGGGCTAGGGTTTTGTATTTGGGTTTTATGGTAAATTTTTGGTTAAACATCTTGTTTTAGGGTTCAGTATTAGCGTTAGGGTTATGGTGTAGGATTTGGTTTCAGGGTTTAGAAAAAAAGATAGAGTTAGGGTTAGGGTTAGGGGATAGGGTTAGTGTTAGGGTTAGGGTTAGGGTTAGGTACTCAATTACATTTTATTTTACTATATACAACTATACTTTATACATACTCCAATACTTACTTTCCTACTGTATATATATATATATATATGATACACTTTATTAAAGCAACAGAGTCACATCTAAAATTGAAGATATTTTATTTTAAGACACTGTAAAGCCCAACCACTATACATGTGTTGGCCACTGAATAGTAAAGAGGTGATGTACTCAACATGAAATGAGAAACTGTGATAATACATAACGATTGCCATTGTGGATTAATTCTTATGCGGGTGAATAAGGACCATTTTTCAGTTACTTCTATAATTATATTGAGTTTATTGTCTGTCGTTTAGTGGCTCTGTGCGTTAGACTCCAAGAGCCAAGCTATTAGGTTTGATTCCCAAAGTGTTGTTACAAATGAGTTTATTAAACAAGTAAATCATATGTACGTAAGATAGCCTATGAGGTAGAGTCTTTATAATAACCAGGAAGTGGCTGGGCAGTGTAGCGGCTGTTGTGTTTGACACTCAGCACAAAAGCGTTACGTTCTAACCCCAAGGTCTGCAGAGGTCGAACTTCATACTAAATGGAAGTGTACGTTGGAATGGAAGTACATTGCATAACATGTACTTATTTAAATGTTTACTTTTATGAACAAGCATAACTGACTCAAGGGGACTTTTATTAATTGTAAATTAATACCTTAATAATTGAAGTGAATATCAAAAGTGAACTGTTTACTTATTTAGGCAATTATACTACTTGGACTAGTCACAGGCTTGAACCCAGAACCTTCGGCCTATGAGACCTTCGAGCTGACAAACGAGCCAGCTCATTTGAGAACAACAAATTTCTGGATTAAGTGAACTTGAAAATGAGGTAGCTTTAGATATAACAGTGTCTAGCAGGAATAAGACACAGGCATGTGTCAGGACACTGGAAATCAAACCTAAGCTCATCCAGCTGGAGGCCAGACACACTTACAACCTGACTACCATGCCTCTACTAATGCAACAAATGTCCATTTTTTTAATTAGTTTATTGGAGTTGATAGCAGAGATGAGAGCAGAACTATCTTTGTCCCGTCTCCCACTGCTCCTCAGGCCTGTGAAACGTTCCAGGTGCGGGATCATCCATACTGTAATACCTTTGAGTTTATGTTAAATATGCCAGCGTTGCTTTAGCTCCGCAGATTGGGTGCTATGCAGTTCAGCTGTGATTGTGGAAGAGGCGAGCTACCATTTAATGTGTCTTCTTTGTGAATGACCTTTAAAGAGAACGTTTCAAAGGGACTTTTGTGTTTTTTAGATTAGGAAACTCGTGAATCAGTGTTAAGAGAAGTGTGTATTTGTGTCTAAAAATGTAAATGAAATGTTCCACACAGAATAAGGAACTTCATGGCAAGTTCTCGATAACCACTCTCAGTGGTGTCGCCGTAGCCCTGCATGTCACTCCTGAGGGGGCATAGACACGTCATGCTGGCAGGCTGTCAGAGGGGGCTGTCTAGACGGCCACAGGGAGCCATGGGGTGAATCACGAGTATTAATAGTGGACAGAAAAACGGAATCTGCCTCATCTGCCTCATCTGTTCCCCTCTGCAGGACAAGGCAACAGCAACATCACATAAAGTCACATCACCACACAACGTGAAGTCTGCTGGGGTGAAAAACAAACCTACGCATAATGGCCTACGATTGATCCAAACAAAGGTGCAAATTAGTTTGTATTTCTCAGAATATGTATTTCCCACCGTTGTACCTGCTGATTTATGTCTTTTTTTGTATGATTGACTTGAATCTAGGACACACACCTGGACCTTGCGGCTCTGTTGGAACACAACATGCTCAACGTGACATGTTCCCCGTAACGTTGGCCTCTCTTCATGCGTGTCGTCTCCAGGTGTTTCCTTCATGTTCTGTGCTTCAGTCTCCATGAAGTCTTGAAGTCTGCAAGATGACCTCAACACAGGCAGTAATAGGCAGCAATAATACATTGGAAACATGTCAAATTTGAAATATGTGCATACTTTAACGTGTAATCTTCTCTATCAAGTTGAAGTATTTAGTTTAAGTTCTTACAGTGTGTGATTTAATGAAAACGTTTCTCTCTCCCCCACCTTGTGAGCACTATTTCAACATTCCAATGTTCTGAATTTTGCAACTGTGAATTGTATTGCACAAGGTTCATTTTTGTTGTGCAATCTTATCTGTAGCATTGTAGGAGCATTTGTATTGGCTTTATCTTTTATGCAGGTCTATATTTCCTTGTGTAAATTCCATACATCCAGATTTGATTGTTCAATTGTCTGACTTGATAATTACCATAGTTGCACTGTATGGAAGTTAACACTTATTGGACGTTTTTAGTTCTCCATTGCTGATCAGTATGATGAGGGTCTGGGGTGATGGTGGTGGTTTGGGTAAACCTATTTGCTGGTGGAGTTTTGCTATTCTGACAATAACGTTGTTACTTGCTCTAAAAAGCCGCTGAGTTCATGGCCATAAAAAGTAAAACGTTTGGCAAGATCAGTCAGTGATTTTCCATACGTCCCATGCTCATCATTACAGAAATGCGTGTAGATAATCCAAAACATATTGTATAATGCTATTTTTATAAACTGAATACCCATTTCTACTGCGAGTTGCAATGGTCCGATCTGTCCACTAGATGGCACCGCTCGACCACCACTTACAGATTACCTTACGCACAACTAGGTCAAGTGATATCTATCTATCTATATAAAGCGTACACCAATGTACGCGTCACTACATTTCCACAACCTCGTGTATTTTTTCCATAACCTCGTGTATTTATTTCCCATTATAGGCCCACTTCTTAAATTGTCATAACAATGGCGACTTCTTCATTTGTGTCGGTTTTGTGTGTATTCATTCAAACTTGAAAGGGTGACAGGGGAAGTACGTACTGGTAAATCAACATAAATCCCGTCTACTGGTTCCATCTACTGGTTCACACACGCGATAAATAACAGGTTTATAGCGTTCTGTGACGTCACGCGACGCCAGCCCATGTGCGGTGACTCCAGTCGGCGGAGGGTGGAGGACGAGCAGCAGACCCAGGAGCAGCAGACCCAGGAGCGCTCACACGCAGCCCATAAAACGCAAGGCTTAAAACAATAGCTTCGACAGCGGAGGACACCTTTACGGTTCCACTTCTGAACCCCCTGTTGCCAAGCGATGTCCTCGGTGCCGTCGGTCTGAGGCGTTTCGTTGTGTTCCTCTCATCCCGGGCGTCAGGCGGTGATATTTCAGACCATGTTTCTGGAGGAAAATGATGCGCTCATCGGCGATTTCTGGTGACCTTCGCCTCCGTTCAACGGAACACTTCGCTCTGAGCCGCTGCCGGTGTCGGATCGCCTCGACGTGCGTCGTCGTCTGATCGGTGACCGGGGCTCCCGTCCGACCCGCCAGAGTGTCCGATAGCGTCTTTCGGCCTGCGATCCGAGTTCTTCAAACCCACCAAGACCTTGGCAGATGCCCCACGTCCTGACAACCCGGCGGCGTCACCATGATGGACTTTCCATCCCTCACTCCGTACTTGCCGCTCATGCGCTTTCTGGTGCCGCTGGCGATCACCAATGTGGCCATCGACGTCGGCGAGCAGGTAACCGGGCGGCGCGGACGCGTCGTGCGCTGCGGGTCCGACGCGACCCGCAGCGCAGTCTGTCTCCTCATCAGGTCGTTGTGGTGTTTTTTTTTTTTTTCTTTCCCCCCCATCATCAGTACATTCCGTCGTGTTTTTCCGTTTAGAACAAGGATTAGCCGCTGAGTAGAAGGTGGTCCGGGTCGTGGTGGGGACCAGGGGGAGGGGGTTTGAGGACCGTTAGATGGATGGATGGTGGTGGGGACCAGGGGGAGGGGGTTTGAGGACCGTTAGATGGATGGATGGTGGCGGGGACCGGCGGCTCGTCCCCCGGCAGGGGGAACAACACAGGGCGCCTGTGTGTGGAGCCTGTACCCAGGCTGCTAGACCCCGGTCCTCTGAAGACCTCTCAAACCAGGCTTAGGGTTGGGGTTGGGGTAACCCTGGGAGATTAATGAGTACGGGCTGCGATTTTCATTTACATGTAAAGTCCTTGGAGAAAAAGGCTGATATTGAAACGAACCGGCTTAGCTATGGCCGTGATTCAAATCGGAAGGCAAACAAATGTCTGGGCCTAGAGAGAGAGAGAGAGAGAGAGAGAGAGAGAGAGAGAGAGAGAGAGAGAGAGAGAGAGAGAGAGAGAGAGA
>JAOPJL010000112.1:7135177-7153451 GCA_027123545.1 Trisopterus esmarkii
CCGCCTGGGTGAGGCCTCCTTCACACACACACACACACACACACACGCACACACACACACACACACACACACACACACACACACACACACACACCGTACTACTGGGTCCTGGTTCAGACCACCTCATGGACACACACACACACAAACACACAAGCATACTCTGTACACGGCTGTATTCACAGGCAGGAGTAACGGCCTCAACCTGTGGGTCAGGACCCTTAAGACAGGGACAGGCTGGCTCACAGGAAGGACTGTTCCATTGGTTTAATGGTTCATGAGGAATGGACACAATCCACAAAACTAGATGTCCACAGTCCACCTGTAGGCATCCCAGAGCAAGATGCCCCCTAATCCCTACCTGCTCCTTAATGAACTTTCTATGTACTGTCTAACCCCTACCTGCTCCTCAATGAACTTTCTATGTACTGTCTAACCCCTACCTGCTCCTTAATGAACTTTCTATGTACTGTCTAACCCCTACCTGCTCCTCATTGACCTGTCCCTGTACTGTCTAACCCCTACCTGCTCCTTGATGAGCAGGTAGCAGCAGAATGGCTCTAAGTGGATAAGAGCGTTTGCTACGTGACTAAACAGTGACTCCTGGTCCTCAGAGCATGCTGAGGGAGAGTCTCTGTTCTACATCATCAGTCCTAAAGACATCGTGGTGGCCAAGGAGAGGGACCAGGACGACCACATCGACTGGCTGCTGGACAAGAAGAAGTACGAGGTCCGGGCTCCTGTGTCTCCCCTTCTGGTTGTCTGTTCCTGATGGAGGAGGAGGCGACAGAGTGAGTGAATACTGTGGTGGTTCTGCTCCTCCTCCCAGGAGGCGCTGATGGCAGCAGAGATCAGCTTTAAGAACATCAAGAGACACGACGTGCAGAAGATCGGCATGGCCTACATCAACCACCTGGTGGAGAAGGGGGACTACGACACCGCTGCCAGGTACCGTCAGACCTGTCCTATGTGTCGGAGTTTCGAAGTCTCATCACATGTTATAATCAAAGCATGAAGGGCCGCACATTTGTAATATCTGCATGTTGGGATCGTTTAAAGCAACTGAATCCTACAGAATCCCATTTTCTATGTTTCTTATGAAGAGGAATACAGAATAATACACACGTTTCTCTCATCAGAAAGTGCCAAAAGGTTCTGGGTAAAAACATGGAGCTGTGGGAGAATGAGGTGTACCGGTTCAAGACCATCGGCCAGCTGAAGGTGGGTCACCGTCGCTCCGGCTCGCCCTGGGGGTTCTTCCATACTGTAACATGTTCTGCTGTCTACACCCTCCTCACTGTAACATGTTCTGCTGTCCCCACCCTCCTCACTGTAACATGTTCTGCTGTCTCCACCCTCCAGGCCATCAGCCAGTACCTGCCCAGGGGAGATCTCCGCCTCCGACCTGCCATCTATGAGATGATCCTCCATGAATTTCTCAAGACGGACTATGAGGTAGCAGGAGGAGGGAGTGGGGGAGGGGGAGGGAGGGAGATAAAGAGCGGGAAGGATACACAGAGATGGAGGGAGGGAGGGATGTATGGTAAAGAAAAGATGGACAGATTCTTGTTTGATACCTTGGGTGTAGACTTGGTGCGGAATAAATAATAGTTGTGTTTTCATAATGAATAACATCATACATCCCGGATCGCTGATGAAAGCTTCTCCCCTCTCTCACCCGCCAGGGCTTCGCCACGCTGATCCGGGAGTGGCCGGGGGAGCTGTACAACAACATGGCGGTGGTGCAGGCGGTGGGAGACCAGCTGAAGAAGGACCCCACCCACCGCACGCTGCTCACCACTCTGGCTGAACTGTGAGGAGCCCCCGGCGTCCCGAGCACCCCTCCCCTCCCCCCGCTGGCCTGGAGCCGGTCTCCAGGACGCCGTGGTCACGCATGTCTCTGTGTCTGCGCCGCCACAGGTACACGTATGACCAGCGCTACGACCGCGCGCTGGAGATCTACCTGCGGCTGAGGCACAAGGACGTGTATCAGCTGATCCACAAACACAACCTCTTCACCTCCATAGAGGACAAGATCGTCCTGCTCATGGACTTTGATAAGGAGGTAGCAGGACTGAACACACACACACACACAAACACACACACTCCTTTTTAAATTCTAGAATACCAGTGTATGGCAGTGTTCTAGTAGGCATTCTTCATTGTGTGTGTGCGTGTGCGTGTGTGTGCTGCCGTTTCCAGAAAGCAGTGGACATGCTCTTGGATAACGAAGACAAGATATCGGTACGTACCTCTCACATGACTTGCTGTTGCTAAGTTGTAACATTTAACTGCTGTGGACTGATCTCTCTCCTCCTGTGTACCGCAGACGGAGAGAGTGGTGGAGGAGCTCAGGGACCGACCGGAGCTGCTCCATGTGGTAAAACCTCTCAAACACACACAGACCGTCCTCTTGTTGGACCGTTTTACAGTCCTTCAGGAGATGCTGGATTCCACCGTGACTTACAGCGAATACAAATGCAGGGAGGTACAAGTCGATGCCCCCAACTCTGCCTAATATAACGGTCCTACCTCCCGCCTCCTTCCCCGGCAGTACCTCCATAAGCTGTTCAAGCGTGACCACCACAAGGGCCAGCGGTACCACGAGCGACAGATCGGCCTCTACGCCGAGTACGACCGGCCCAACCTGCTGCCCTTCCTCCGGGACAGCACCCACTGTCCTCTGGAGAAGGTACGCTCACATCCCGGCGCCCTGGTTCTCATCTAATCACAGTATGTTCTGTTACTCAAGCTGAACACATCACAGTAAGTTGTGTTACTCATTCTAAACACATCACAGTAAGTTGGTTTAACCAAGGTAAACACATCACATTACGTTGTGACTCAAGCTCAACGGACACTCCTAGCTCACTCCCTCTTCCTGTCTCTCCATCTCTCTTCCTGTCTCTCCATCTCTCCTCCTTTCTCTCCATCTCTCCTCCTGTCTCTCCATCTCTCCTCCTGTCTCTCCATCTCTCTTCTCTTGTCTTCTCCATCCCCAGGCTCTGGAGATTTGTCAGGAGAGGAACTTTGTGGCGGAGACTGTCTTCCTGCTCAGTAAGTCCAGGCCGCTGGGCTCCAGTGTGTCCTTACAGTTGGAGCTTTACAATGACGGTCACTGGACATGATGTGACACGGCTGACCGCTGACCCCTGACCCTTGACCCCCAGGCCGGATGGGGAACTGCAGGCGGGCACTGCAGATGATCATGGAGGAGCTGGGCGACGTGGACAAGGCCATAGACTTCGCTAAGGAGCAGGACGACTCTGAGCTGTGGGAGGACCTCATCTCGTACTCCATAGACAAACCACGTACGTCTCCTCCTTCTTTGTTCAGATCATTGGATTGGTCAGCAGCAGATGGGTTCAGCCAAAGTTGAGGCTGGGGATAATCAAAGCATCCAATCAAAAAAAAAAAAAGACTAATAGTGGAAACAGTTTCACATATAAACTGTAAGTGCTATTCAATTTTCCATAATATAGCACCTTTTTAAAAACAGTGTTTCAGTCCATTAGCACACAATAAAAACAAAACACTTGGTTGAGTACTCACAAGTTGCTGTCGATGCATACGCCTGCTGAACGTCTAGCAGTGAACTGTGAATCCTAGTGTGTGTGAATCACTGTCTATTCTGCAGCATTCATCACCGGTCTGCTGAACAACATCGGGACCCATGTGGACCCCATACTGCTGATCCACCGCATCAAGGAGGGCATGGAGATCCCCAACCTCCGAGACTCCCTGGTCAAGATCCTGCAGGACTACAACCTGCAGGTTAGATGAGTCCGCCACCGGAGACCTTCTCCACCTAGTGGCCGTGTTGATTTCCTGGGTAGGGAAACCTACGATCTTCGGAAAGCAGGACGACTCAACCCATTATTTGAGGTTCTGTATTACCCCAACCAAGAAGCCTATAGAATGCATTGTCATTAAGTTGACATGTTTCCACAAACATTCAAGAAGGTTTCCCAAACCGTCTAACCAATGTGGTTAGACGGTGAATATCATTCTGCTTTACGAATCGACACCTATTTCACTCCTAACTTTCCCCATATCTTCCCTCTGAGTTTATGGGTTTCCCTCTTGTCCTTTAGAGGGTTCAGGGTCGAGGGTTGTCTGATAATGTGGGCCAGTGAAGCCTGTTCAGAGTGATGATGACTAAGCTCTTGACTAATCGGATGTAATTGAACAAGGTGGAAGCCAACACCTCCATCTGACTCCTGGTCCGTCTACCCACCATGGATGAACTGTTTTCATTTCACTAAACGAATCGTTGTGATCCGTGATCGTGTTGGATTAATGATTCAAGGAGGTTCCCGGCACTCATCCTGACCACAGCTGTCGTTCTCCTGGGTGTAGATCCTGCTGAGAGAGGGCTGTAAGAAGATCCTGGTGGCTGATTCCCTGTCCCTGCTTCAGAAGATGCACCGCACCCAGATGAGGGGGGTCCGGGTCGACGGTGAGGGCAGAGCTCACACTGGGACCTGTTTATTTTGTCACCATAGGTGGCGCCAAAGACAACGAAACAGATCTTCCAAGATTGCCAATTATACTAAAATAACTAACATAAACGATCATATCTATCATACCATACATAACCTAAACAGACATAACATAATTCATGGATTGTATTTGTTTGATTTAACCAGGCAAGGCACTTAATACATTTAGTCATTGAAGGTGCCGTGTAGGAATTAGCGTCGCCTCTAGCGGTGAGGTTCTCCAACAGTGCAGGGGAAGCTATGGGGCCTGTGGCCGCCTGCACTGTGCCAGCAGCTACCTCTGACCTCGTCCTCTATCATAGCATCCAGTAGCCAATCGTCAAGGTTTTGGTGACAAGGTTCCTTGATAGATGTATTAATTGTATTAGTTAGGTAATAGTTAATAGTTAGGTAATAGTTGACAAGTTAAACATAACATCTGGGCTTCTGTAAAAACATGGCAGCATAGTGGGCTTTGTGGAAGAGGATTCACCCTATGAAGGTATTAAGGGCTTATTCTCAGGTAACAAAAACACAGTGAATCTTATTTTCATGGGATTATAAACGAATTAATTTATATTAATATTATATCTATATATTATCTTTATATTATATTAAATATGTTCCTCTAGATGCCACAGAATTGTAAACACGCCTTTTAATGAACATAACTATCATAACCAAAGTAACCATTATCTTCCTGATCCTTACCAGATGAGAACATCTGTGAGGCGTGCCATGGGACCATTTTACCGTCAGGTGGGCTACGTGTCCCTGCTCTATACTTTATTATTATTATACACTTTGTTACCCGTTGAGTGGTCCTGTGTTCATGCTGCGTCTCTGTGTTGTAGACATGGCCCAACCCTTCAGTGTGGTGGTCTTCAACTGTCGACACATGTTCCACAAGGAGTGTTTACCTTCTTCAGGAACCGTGAGTACCACAGGGCGACGCCCTCCCTAACGGCCAATGGACCAATAGGATGCCTCCGTCAGGCTAGGGAAGGACGAGGTCTCCTTCTCTGTGTCCTTCCCTATTGTCTTTGCTCCCCCTTTCTTATCTATTTTCCTACCTCCTTAAATATCTCCTTTCCTGAATCCTTGGCTATCTTACTTCCTATCACACTACACTAGCCTCCTCATGATCCAGTGGGCAGTAGCAGTCGTAACACTCAACCAACCACACTGGTTCACACTCACATAGTCTGGTTGGCTGAAATTGATTGATGGGTCACTTGTAAGTCACAAGCTGACGTCTACAGCCACACGTGGCCTCCCCTAACAGGAGCCAGAGTAGCTTTTAGTGTGGGACCCGAATTTACCTTCTGGGATCAATAAAGTAATATCTTACATTATTGCAGATTTTCAATAAACGCCTAGTATTCCTTGAGTTTTTTTACTTTAAATTCATAACGTTTATTATCATGATTATTATCCTGAGCCATTGGTTGCGATGCTGCTGTAACCATGGCAACCGTGTGTTAACAGATTCCTGCGGTCCAGTTCTGCAACATCTGCAGTGCCAAGAAGAGAGGTCCTGGGAGTGGGATACTCGACATGAAGAAGTGACAAGCTTTGCTCTAGCTAATGCTAATGCTACTGCTAAGGCTAATGCTAAGTCTACCCCTACCAACATTATTTATATTGTTAATACTATACACCCACACACTGCATCCTTTCATGAATAAAGACCATAATAAATCTGCTGTAGACGTATGCTATTGCAGATCATTTTTATGAGGGTTTATTGTTACTTAACCAGTGCACTATGTGATGCTTGTTCTCTCTGCTTGCCTTAACTTATGTATGTATGCAATGACTGCAAGATGCAGAATAAAAATTACAACAAATGCAAAAAAGAATTTGTGGCTCTTCAGGCATCATGGTTAAGCTGTGTGTTACCTGCATGTGTGTTTGTGTATCTTTAGCTTTACATTTGAATTACTTGGTGGTGTAAACATGATGATGACCATCACTCATTGATTATGACATAGGTTATTATTCATGTGTTAATGTCATGGAAGGGGGAGGACCATTCGGACACTACTTGACCTAGTTATTCAACAGTGACTAATGAAATGAGTTACTTGATAAATATTGCTATTATGCTTGTTTAGCTGAATGGAGAAACTATTTCCAAACTGAAGGGAAAAACCTTTTTCCTCCCATCTCAGTATCTCAGGAAACACGTCACCTCCGCCGCTCGCCACCGGAAGTAGGGTTAATTTTTATTCACAGGAAAAAAAACACTCAGCTGTTGTTGGAAAAGAAAACATCCAAGTGAGTTTTATTCAAGCACGCCATTGTTTCTTCCACCGATGTTTTTATTGCGATGAGAAATAGCCAGATCCGTTGCTTAAGACGCCCATGGTGCTCGCATTCACTTGAGTATCATTTGGATTGTTTTGTTGCGGGCTAGCCGGGGCTAGCGTTAGCTTCCCATCACTGTTGACTTCCATGCTAGCACGTTAGCCTCACTTAGCTCGCTAAGCAACTAGCTATCACTGCTGCTGCATCTGTAGTTTTGGTGAAAACTCTCATACGCTCCCCCGAGAACGAGTTAACATGTATTCAATATGCAGCCACTGTTTTATGATCGTATGATCCACAGTGTGCGCGTCGTTTATGTTTACCTCACATCGTAGTAACGCAGCCTGCGAGTCCTTAAATGCGATGTATGTGTTATGACGTCAAATGTTGCTGGTTGTGTGAAAACAAAGTTTATATGTGTCGTCGTTGGGATTATGTATGAAAGTATTATCTATCATTCCTTGCAGGCCGTTGTTTTAGTCTGTGAAAATGGTTGAAATTGGTCCTTAAGAGTTCAGGTGTTTTATTTCAAGGATAGCTAATCCATCACTATTCATTATCATATTGAAGATTGATTAAAACAAAATCATTTCATGAACCGTAGGGATAGACATACGTGATAAATGTCTTATCTTTACTAATATTTCCATAGAATGCCAGCTTCCAAAAGGAGCTCAGAGTCCCACAGCCCCCAGGCTAAGATGATGAAGCTGGAGGCAGATGACGAGGCTACTCCAGGTGAAAATAACAGCTCACATAAAGCAGAAGATGCACATGAGAGGACAGTGCCTCCGTGGACCAAGAAAAAAGATCCTCCACCAGCAAAGGAGGAAGACGAGGAGGTTGCGTCTTTCCTCCAAGAATCCAAACCAAGCCCTCGTCAGAACGACTCGGACCCCCCTCTTAAAAAAGCCAAGCTCTTTATCGCCACAAGTGCCTCCTCTGGAACGGCGTCCCCGCAGAGCACTGAGTCCAAGTCCTCTCAGAAGAGACCGGCCAGCACAGAACTTTCCAGAACCGCGTCCTCCGACTCGGACGGTGAGACAAGCCTCTTGACGCAGACAGATGCTGGTGACTCGTCCCGGTGTGCCACAAAACACCACAACCGAGCCAAGCGCGCCGCCACTGAATTGCCGGTTGATGAATCGGCGGCCAGCCAGACGCTAGAGGACGGCCGGCCTCCGTACCCGACAGAGATGGACCACAACTACGGCCGGTCCTCGGAGGGCTCCAGCGACAGCAGTGTTCTGGACGAGAGCGCCAACACTGAGACTGAAGTGAACGTGAGCTCCGCCACTGGTGCAGAGGCCACACAGTGTATCAATAGTGCATCACTACCATTGCTACAGGCAATGCCGTACTCTGTTATACAAAGTACACACCCAGCAGCAGAAGCCAAGAGACATAAAGGTGAGGAATCTACAAGGTCCACTGCTGAAGCAGGCAGTAGCACAGAACATGTAAATAGCAGGCCAAGTGCAAAGCAGGAAGAACATAAAACAGAGGGTTCCTCAGAGAGAACCAGCAGAGAACCAGACAGCCAGAACCACATTGGTGGGAAAATAGTAGAACCAACGCCACCAGCAGAAACATCAGACCCCAGCTCCAGTGACAGGAGCCTAAATGTGGGGGCTATTGCGTGTCCAGGTGCAGGACCAGAAGCAGTGGAGACCCAGGACCCTGCCCCAGAGGATCCGACGCCAGACATAACGCATAAAAGGGAGGCAGAGGAACATAACCAACAGGATGTTACTGAGCGATCTGCCGTCACAGAGGCAGCAAAAAAGAGAGGGATAGAATTCGATCCAGCATCCAATCAAAATGACCAGGAACAGGCGACGGCAGGTCCTAGTGAAGGGAATTTGACACCAGCCAAAACCCTGGGCCCACAAGACAGGGAAGATGAAGGCCAGGTTCCAACAGGAAAGACACCAACAGTGGAGCCGGTACTGCATGACCCGACAGAACCGGCCAGGGAAGAGGCATTAGCTAACTGTTGTGGAGTTCACCAAGTGGCCGAAAATTTCGGGAGCCCGCCTGGCATCCAGGCTAACCTTGGTGAAGAGGTCAGGGTTTTACCAGTGGCTGAGGAATCCGTCGCTGCTCCAGAGAGCGCCGCTGAGTTAGAGTGGGTCCATGGCGTCCAGGAACCCGATGACCGCACGGTGTCCAGCTCCTCTGAGGTCGTAGTGACAAACAGTGAAGAACATGTGGGAAGAGCGGTGTATGAATGTGTTACTGTACAAGAGCCAGAAATCACCTCCAACCTTGGTTCTGCAACTTCATCACAGGGAATGTGTGAGGTGGCCCCTGCTGAGGATACACAACCTGAGGTTATGCAGAGCGTCCACACCTCCACAAGTACGTATTGCGGTGTTTCAGCACAGTTGACTCTTACAAATCCTCACAGTAGACAAACGGAATATGAGTGTGTATCTGAATGCATCACTGTACCAGAAACTCCAAACCTGGTTTCTACGACAACTGACACACTTCCCACTGATAAATCTGAACCGGATGGGACCCAGCACCTTGATGTCACACCAGGTACTTCTAGTGGCGGTCCAGAACTTCTACCTGGTACTTATAGTGAGGTTATAGCTGACTGTGTGGCTGCTGGAGAAGTTCAACCTCAGGTAACCCTGAGTTCATCCACAGAAATCCTAGGAGAGAAGGCAAACAAGGTTATCAGAGAGGCTACAATGGAGGAGGAGGTGAGCCTGAATGTTGACAATGACAGTGCAGTCCCAGGACTATCTTCTCATAGTCAGGACCATATGGTGGTTAGACCATTGAACAGTGAGGAACAAGATAATGCAAATGTGGAATCTACAGCAACATTGGTGATAACAAGCACTATGCCAACACATGGTTTGCTACGTTTTGAGGAAGCCAGTACAGATGTATCCATTTCAACACCTGTACCGTCTGCAAATGAAAACAATGAAGTTGTCTTTGAATGTTTAGCTGAAACATCTGTTAATATGGATTCAACAGCAACTGATGACCAGATACCTGGACATGCACAGGTCATAATGGAAGGTGTTCTACACAGGGAAACCCATTCAGCTGATAACGGCAGTGTAGATGTAGATTCTAGAGTTTCACAACATGTAAGGATAAATGCTGTTAGTAAGGAAGAAGAAGTTGTAATCTCTGAATATGTACATGAACAAAAGACTGAGATGAACATAATGTCCGAAAAGATTTCTCTCACCGCACCTTCTCACAAGTTAGAGGACAAGGAGATCCAGAGGTTTAACGATGACTACACCGGTATGTCTAGTGAAGCTCCGAAACATCTGACACTTTCAACCTCTGATTGTGCTCCATACATGGAGATGACTGAAACCAAGCCACAACTTTTTAACCCAGCTCGGGAGAACAAAAATCCAGAGCAGGAGGAACAAAGTATGGGCACGTCGAAAGATGGAGCTAGCCAGCTGATTAAATATGAAATGGATACTCAAAGTAGTCCTGTCCAAAGCCTTCAGATAGCAGCAATGAGCATGCCGTCACAACAAGCTGCTACCCCAGTACCCAACAAAGAGATGAAAACCAAGGAAGAAGTCATGGCTATGGATAAACACATATTGATTGCAAATTCTCAATCAAATCTAAATCAAGGCAAAAGTTATGAACGTCATGCTGTGCAAGGTGTTCAAATTGACGTAACAGCTGAGAGCTTCACAACGTCAGAAGTGATGGATGAAGAAAAAGATGAGCATGAGATTTCAACACACCCTCTGATTGTCACATCAGAAAGTGCAGTGAATGATGTGATTACCCCCCAATTCACGGCTGCCCCAGAGGCTGACTCATACAAAGACATGCACACTACCAGCACATCAGAGGAAACGCATGACCTGGAAAAAAAAGGACATGGAGGAGATCAAGGAAACCATAGTGGTATTGAACACGCCCCCACTCAAGACAAGGAAATAGAAGCGGATGTGTATGATAAGATGGCAGCAGATTTGCATACTGCAACCACAGATGGTGTGCCTAATTTCATAACTGCAGCAGATCAGCAAATCCAGGTGATTCATGAAGAACCAATCGCTGTGGTAGATTATGTTGAAGAAGGATATTTGATCTCCAATGCTGAACCTATGGATAAGGAAACTACCATGGAAGCAGTAGCATATGTGACATCAGGTGACGAGAAGGAAATAACATCAGTGGAGGAGAAATCACATTCTGTCCTTGAGGATTTACAAGAAGGGGCTGATCGTGTCATTGATGAGGTTGAGGTTAATGCATCACTGAGTTCCGCGATAGGTCAAGGTCAGGCACAGGTCAACAGTGACGTAATTGTTTTTGTCTGTGGTCAACAAGAAGGGCTTGTAGTTGTTGAGTCTTCCACTGTAAATAAGCCTGATGGTGAGGATGTCACTGAGCAGATGGAGACAGTCGTTCAGTCAGAAGGGGGGCCAAAAGATTTCCAGGTTGTGTATGAAGCCATTAGCAGCCCAGAGAGCACCGTAGACGAGGAGCTCAGTGTTCTGCCAGGAAGCATTCGGTTACCCAATGCGCCGAAGAATGATACCCAAGTGGTGGAAGTTAGTTCAGCAGCCATCTGTACTACAAGCGAGGTAAACGTACAGCTAATTCCCACACAAGAGGCAGATGAGCAAATCTATGGAAAAACTCCAGCCTGTCCACCAGACAGCCAATCAGACATGGATAATATTGAAATGATGACCTGTGAAGAAACTGCAGAGAGTTCTTATGTGTTGCCAATTGAGCACACCAATGGTGCGGTAGACATGGGAGATGTTCTTATGAACGCCACCAGCAATGAAGTCCCGGAGCCTAACCTCCAAAAAACAGAGGAGATGGCAGATGTTTTGGAAGAGCCCACCAGTGACGACATCCCAGAGCCTAACCTCCAAAAAACAGAGGCTGTGGCAGATGTTTTGGAAGAGACCACCAGCGACATCGTCCCAGAGCCTAACATCCAAAAAACAGAGGCGATGGCAGATGTTTTGGAAGAGCCCACCAGCGACAATATCCCAGATCCTATCATCCAACAAACAGAGGCGATGGCAGATGTTTTAGAAGAGACCACCAGTGACGACATCAACGAGCAGAACATCCTAAACAGAGAACAGAGGCTAGAGGGACTAATGGTGACTACCAGCAATGAAGCCCAAAAGCAGAACCTCCAAACCACAGAGGAGAGGAGAGAGGTTCCAGTGGTGACCACAAGTGACGGTGTCGCCGGGCCAAGGTTCCAGAAATTCAAAGAGGTGGGAGAGGTGCTGGTTGTTGCCACCATTGACCACATCCCAGAGATAAACATCCAAAACACTGAAGAGATGGGAGAGGTTCCCATTGTGACTACCAGTGACGAAGTCCAAGAGCAGAACAGCCAACACACAGAAGAGATTGTAGATGTTTTGGTGGAGACCTCTAGCAATCACATCCCAGAGCAGAGCTTCCACAAGACGGTAAAGATGGCAGAGGCTCTAGTCGCCGCTAGTGAGAAAATACCAGAGTGTAATATCCAAAAGGCTGAAGGGATGGGAGATGTTTTGGTGGTGGCCACCTGTGACAATATGCCAGAGCAGACCATGCAACAGGCCGAAGGAATGGGAGATGTTTTGGGGGTTACTACCTGTGACAATGTGCCAGAGTCGACCATAGAACAGATGGAAGGAATGAGAGATCAAAGAGAAGAATCGATCCAAGAAGCCAACGGAGCACCAGAGTCTGTAGAAATGCTGAAGGACAATGGACTACAAGAACTGTCCCAGGTGGCACCGATAGCCACAGCGATGGCCCCAAGTGAAACGCCTGACAGTTTGTCTCAGGAGGACATCATGGAGTCCCTCACTGTCCCAGATAGTGCTGATCACACAGACATCATCACCCAGGCAGCAGCAGCCTCTGGCCTCACCACTTCTCTGTCGGAACACTTGAACTCAGACGAGCAGAAGGTAGAAGCTGACCAGGTGTTGAATCTAAATGGAACCTCTCAGAGCTTCTATTCTGCTATAGGCGTCCATCAGTATCAAGGCATTGGAGAGCAGAGCACCATGACAAGCTCAAATGAAGAAGCAAGAGAAGATATGGAGGTCAAGTCCGCAACAGATACAGTGCCAGTGGCACTGCTGGAGAACTATATTCCATCAGTTCCAAATCCTGATCAGCAAGAGGAGCAATTTACAGAGAAAAACCTAGATGCCACTGAGCATGAAATGGAACACTCTGCTGTCTGTGAACCACAAATGCGTATCTATGAGAATTCAAGTGTTGACATGACTAAGTGTGTAGAGGCGAGCATGGACAATGCAGAGTCAGATATGCAGATTTTGGTTGACATAGAGCTCGGCCACCAGGTTGAGGTACAGGATGAGAGCGAAATGGAAGACCCAGATCTTGTCATAATAGAAAAGTCACATTCAGCAGTGGAAATGCCTTCGGTGGAAGTAGAGAATGGTGGTGAGAAGAGCCCCATTAATAACGCAGACAGCACCACAAGTACCGCAGACCTCACCAAAAGTAACGCAGTCTGCACCACAAATAACGCAGACAACAGCGTTCAGAAGGCAGAGGAGACCAACAAAACCAGCACGCCGAGCGTCACTCCCGATCCAAAGGCAGAAGTGACTGTTGAAAAGCCCAAGAAGCAACAGATGAACACACAGGCCAGAACCAAAGCCCGTCTGGCTGCACTCGCTGAGCAGAAGGCCGCTGCCTCAAAGAGGGCTGCCCAGCGGCAGCAGCTCAACCTCCTGGCACTGTGTGAGGAGATCGCAGAAGACATCGCCACGGACAGCATGTTGTTGAAGAGGATTGAGGAGGAAAAAATTGCTGCTGCTGCCAAGATGGAAGCCATGAAGAAGGAAAGCCGATCTGTTGAAATGCAGGGAATCACTGTTGTTCCTCCTACTCCTGCTGGATCCCAAGCATCTTCTCCACCTCTCAACACCCCAGTCGCAAAACCCATCACTGTCACCACCACCAACCCCACAGCAGAGCCAGCTACGGATAAACCGGTAGCTCCAGAACCACCCAAAAGAAGGTTTTTCGTCAGCCAGATCGTCGTTCCCCTTAAAGCCCACGAGAAGAAGAAGCTAACAAGGTACCAACGGCTACGACAGGTAGAACTTCAGCGAGAAAAGATGTCCTGGACTCGTGTGAAGAAGCTCAAAACTGACCAAGCCCATCAGATGTTGTTTTCGGATATTGATTTTGATTCTTCTAATCCATTTCTAATGCCTCCTGTGGCGACACCTTCGACTCCTGTAGCTAATAAGCCCAGTGCAGCTGACACAAGTACAGCCTCAACCAGCGCGCCAACAATCAGCGCTCTGCCTGCTATGCCTCAGGTCCCTGATGCTGCCGTTGCCAAACCAGATCAATCCAAGACACCAGAGCAATCTAAGGCAGTGACTACACCAGACCTGCCTCAGGTGGTTACGACACCGTCTAAGGCAGCCGAAAAGGAGACGGCCACCAAAACCGACCAAAAGGTGAAGGCAAGGCCAGGGAGACCGCGGCGGGAGGCAGCATCACCGAAAGTTGATCCTGCCAAGGTTGTAAGTTCCAAAGTGGAGCCACGGAAGACTGAACCACCCAAAGTAACTGTGGCTAAGGGGCCAACCCCTAAAGTAACCCGATCATCTACCAGAAAGACCCTTCCAGCCAAACCTCCTCCCATGCCCAACGGTATGAATTCACAGAAGGCAAAATCTGAAGTGGAGTATAAACCATACAGACCCCGGCCCAAGTACACTTTTGAGGACTTTGAACTGGATGATGACCCACCTCCAGTAGTCCAGAGAAGACCCATGCCTCAACAAAGGCCTGGACAGCAACCAGGCCCAAGCCAGCAGTCCACTTCCAACACTCAAGTTAGGCCCACGTCTCAGTCCACAAATCCCACAGCTCAATCTAGAACGACACCTCCATCAAAACCCATGTTCTTTTCACAGACTAAACTGCAGGGCACACCTGTTAGGCAATTCTCAAGCCAGTCAAAGCCTGCGACCTCAACTCCAGTTATGTTAAAGCCGGTGACTTCAACACCAGTTCAGTCAAGGCCTGCAATTTCATCTACAGTTCAGTCAAAGCCTCTTACCACAACAGCTTCCCAATCAAAGCCTGTTGCTTCCACCACTTCCCAATCAAAGCCCACAACTTCAGCTACTGGTCAGCTGAAGCCCACCATTTCAAACGCATCCCAATCCAAGCCGATGACTCCTACAGTTCAGTCAAGGCCTGTCACATATAAGGCTCCACAACCAAAAGCTTTCACTGCAAGCGTTTCTCAGTCCAAACCGTCCATTGCAGCTGCCCCACAGTCGAAGACTATGATTGCTGCAGCAACTCAGCCCATTTCTACTGTTCCACCTAAACCAACCCAGAAGAACCAGGTATCGGACAGCGTCGGTTCGGTACCAGGCAAGGCCATTCCTGTTGGACCCCCTGCGCCCCAAACACCACAACCCAAGGCAGACCAGGCACCCATGCCTCAGCCTGGCTCTGTTAAAGAAGAGCTGGAAGTGAAACCTGCCGTGGAGACCCCAGTGTTGATACCTGCCGTTCAACAGCCTGATGTTTGCACTGAGCCACTGAGTGTCCAACCCCCTGCTACACCACACAACGTCAAATGCCAGGTAACTGCTCAGATCAAGATTCCTAAACATTTATCAATCCACATTAAAGACAATGAAATAAACAATCTGCCATATTGACTTAACATATTGATTGTCTTGTCTTTGGTTTTGATTGATCGATACTCTTCTCCTTCCCCCAGCACTCCAATGATGAGATGTCTCCTCCCCCTACATCATCTTTACTACCGCCGGAGGAGCACCAGACGTCTTCAAACATGATGGAGCCGAAGGAAGAGAAGCCTGAAGGTTTATTTTTAACCCCTTCACCCAGCCACCATACACCCATTTCGTCACAGCTCATTTGTTTGTTATGACTTTGCTCAAGGGTAGATGTGTCTTCCTAAATGGATTTATTTTTGTTTGTAATGTTCCACTCTTGGCTAATCACTGCAGGAAATAGTGATTCAGCACTGCTACAAATAGTGTATCAAAAGGCAGGCAAAGGCCTAGAATAGCTCAACAGTTGATATTAGCTTATAAGTCTTGCTATCGAATGTCAGAATAATAAAACAGCAAGGCTAACCGCCAAGGCAAGATTGTAGCGGAAAAATGGTTCTGTGCAATGTTTGTGTTTATTGCAGTGCATTATAGTACAGCCTAATTTGATTGAACAATAATTGGAAATTAAATGTACTCCAAATAAGATCAAACCTATATATTTTCAGTCAAATCTCCACCGCCATCACCCATGAAAGCCTCCCCTCCCGATGAGCAGGCGCAGGCTTCCAAGCCTGCAGAGAAGACCCCGGCCCAGCCCTCTGAACAGTGAGCCCTGAGCCCCCTCCAACTTCTGAACTATCAGCACTTGTTACATCCACATGTTTCAGCTAAACTACCATCCACTCTGTATTATCCACATGTTTCAGCTAAACTACCAGCCCCTCTGTATTATCCACATGTTTCAGCTAAACTACCATCCACTCTGTATTATCCACATGTTTCAGCTAAACTACCATCCACTCTGTATTATCCATGTGTTGCATCTAAACTACCAGCCCCTCTGTTATATTCATAGGTTGCGTCTAAATGACCCGTGTTAATGGCTGTTTCCCCCACAGCAGGGTGGCCAAGGCAGAGAGCAACACCACTCCTCTCTCAGAGGCGGCTCTGCAGAAGGAGGTGAAGAAGCTGAAGGACGCCGACAAAGATGGCAGCCAAACCATCATCGTGAGTCCCTTGCTGCGATAAATTCCAACCCTGTGTGTTTATTTTCCTAATTAACTAGGCGCTATGGATGAGCTATCCCACAATATACCCCTGCCAGCCAACAACGGACCACCCATAGCCCCCCACACCATTGTTAAGCACAAGCTACAAGCGGTTCACAAAACCAGTTCCCAATGAGAGGCCCAGCAACACAGAACGGCAGGACGGCTGGAAACAAAGCGTGCATTCTAGTTAGTTTATACAAAGCTCTGTTGTGTGGTGTCTTCATCCCGCCTTGGTGAACATGCTGGAGTGTGTTTGTCTCGTATGTATGTTGTCTCCGTTAAGCCTTGGTGAACATGGGGTGTGTTTGTTTCGTATGTATGTTGTCTCCGTTAAGCCTTGGTTTGTTTTGCGATGCAGGACGCAGGGCAGAAGCACTTCGGGGCGGTGGCCTGCAGTGTGTGTGGGATGCTGTACTCTGCCTCCAACCCTGAGGATGAAACCCAGCACATCCTCTTCCACAACCAGTTCATCAGTGCCGTCAAATACGTGGTGAGAGCGGGAGGGGGAATCTTTCAGGCATCTCACGACTCAATTTGGATTCTTGGGACCAGGATTAGATTCAAAACGTTACTGAGTCAAATCAAATAGATTCGTGAGAATCTAGATATTCAGTACAAGGGTTTAATTTACAGATATACTCTGGTCTGCTCTTCACTTATATATATTATGTATGAGGTGTAGTTTTTATATTTGAAAAGGTTATATCAACTGAGTACGAAAAAAGGAAGGAAACCTGTGAATTGATTCAGAATCATAGAAGAACCACGATTTTTGCGGGACTCTTTTTATTTCATTCAACCCCTAGGTTAGATCAGGACTCCCACACAGTCCGCTCTCTGAACCCTGGATCTGTAAGAGCAGTATGTTTGATATGCTATTCCTAATGACGTGTGTGTGGGTTTGATCATGTAGGGTTGGAAGAAGGAAAGGATCCTGGGAGAGTATCCGGACGGGAAGATCATCCTGGTCCTCCCAGATGATCCCAAGTACGCCCTGAAGAAGGTAAGTCTGGCTCACCCCTTTCTATGTGTGACTCCCAGCCAGAAGGCACCAGGTTGAGCCTCAATGTCTCAACTAACCCAACTCATCTCCCTTAGTGACTGCATCTGGTCTCTAGATACTCTAAATAGAAGAGTTAATATAATATACCTGTTAAGATATATATACAGTATCGATATGACGGCTTTGACTCCATGCTGTGTGTGTGCTTCAGGTGGAGGAGATCCGGGAGATGGTGGACAACGACCTGGGCTTCCAGCAGGTGGAGACAAAGTGTCCGTCCCAGACCAAGACCTTCCTGTTCATCTCCAACGACAAGAAGGTGGCGGGCTGCCTCATCGCAGAGCACATCCAGGAGGTACCACTTTTATGGGTTTTCTCAGCGTTATTCCAGGCAACTCAATATATACAAATATATCCACAATATGATTGAAGATTGTTAATAATCTACAAAGGGGAGTATAGTAAATAAAATATAAATATAAACTCACTGTAGTTAAGTTCAGGGGGAGAAGGTGTGCCGCCACTTTGGATCCAGCAGGAAGTGTCTATCCCTTTACCGCTTGAGTGATACTGTGTGTGTGCGTGTGTGTGTGTGTGTGTGTGTGTGTGTGTGTGTGTGTGTGTGTGTGTGTGTGTGTGTGTGTG